>JAQGCM010000174.1:0-33737 GCA_034699705.1 Hymenaphorura dentifera
TACAAAGGCGAACTACTCCAAAAGGCCAATGATCTTGCTAACCGACTTTTACCAGCATTCCGGGAATCCAACACAGGGATCCCATATCCAAGAGTAAACATATTTGACTAGATCACGTTCTCAGGACTAAACTGAATTTAATTAGTTTTAAATTTATTCTGGTATTCAGGTTAATTTGAGGAACGGTGTCGTCGACGAGGGCGCCGAGACGTGTACAGCTGGAGCTGGCTCTTTGCTGATGGAGTTGGGAACCCTATCCAGGCTCTTAGGCGACCCTATATACGAATCATTGGCTCGCCGAGCCAATCGTGCCTTGTGGAGTGCAAGAGCTAAAACCACGGGTCTTCTCGGTAAGTATTCAACTCCTACCAGCTAATTCACATGATTTTGGTGGAATATTTGTTAAATTGCGTACGTTGTACATTAAGGCAATGTGATAAACGCTAAAACTGGTCAATGGGTTGGGAGACTAAGTGGTCTGGGTGCTGGACTAGACTCCTATTTTGAATACTTGCTCAAATCTTACATTCTGTTCGGAGAGGAGGATGATTTCCTCATGTTCAATGAGTCCTACAATGTTATCAAACAATATTTACGGCGAGGGTAAACAATCTAATACAATTCTTACAAAAAATCTGATTTCACCGTTTTTTTGAAACTAAAGTAAGTATATATATTCGGATATTTTAGGCGGCCAAACTGTAATTCTGGATACGGGGACCATCCTCTTTACGTGAACGTTGATATGCATAGGTGAGTACAGTATTTCTGATTTGACCAAGCACTTATACTTATTTACTTATTAATTGGACAGTTGTTGACAAATGAACAAGTAACTGTATTGCTTTGAAAAGCACGAAACGAAATTGACTAAAGACGACGGCGCGCATAATTATGTTTATTTATTATTTGTAGCGGGAACACTTATACGTATTGGATTGATGCCTTGCAAGCGTCTTTTCCAGCAGTTCAGGTAGAATGAAATGTTTTCAACTCTCGCATTCAGCTGCATCGTAATAATGCTCTCAGTCTCAGCAGTCAGCAATACAAATCAAATAAATATTTCAGGTGCTGTTCGGTGATATAGAAGAAGCAATATGTTCACACGCTTGGCACTATAACGTTTGGAAACGTTATGGCTTTCTTCCAGAGAGATTCAATTGGCAAAGACTGAGTCCTGACGTTCCGTTCTACCCTCTGCGGCCAGAGTTGGTGGAATCCACCTATCTTCTTTACCAGGTACGAGATTTCGAAAATTTGTAGGATATCGTTACAACTGCGTACATATTTTGCTATTCTTGTTATTGTCTAATTATTTAGCCAATTTTAAAGAAACTGACTCCAATTTAGTTAACGCGTACTTTCCTTTTGCAGGCAACCAAAAATCCGTTCTATTTACACGTTGGGCGTGAAGTCGTTCAGAGTTTGAATTTGTATGCTAAGACAAAGTGTGGATACGCAACAGTGCATGATGTGCTTGACATGAGTCTCGAAGATCGTATGGAAAGTTTTTTCCTGTCTGAAACCTGCAAATACTTGTACTTGGTAATTCGTTTCGTAACATAATTTTTTTATTTATGGTCAGGTTATGCATTGATGATGAGAATTTAATATTTCAACAAACTTTTTCTTTGTCTTGCAGTTGTTCGACGTGGATAACCCACTCAACAAGAAATCTGGGAGCCACATATTCACTACCGAAGGTCATGTATTCCCAATCGGAGCCCGACTGAGACCAAAGCCATGGATTGATGATGAGATTTCGCGGCCGTTGTTTGATTCGAGTGCAAGTTCTGCAAAGGGCGCATCAATATTTTTCCAGTCCCATGAGGGACCTTCGAATTTGAAAGGAAATGTTACTCAGCCCTCGGTTAGTTAAAATTACGTAGAAGATTGCAGAAGATTTTATTTTCAATAGATTTCAACATTCACGCCGACGCGACAGTACATTTGAGCTATTAACCAGCTACTTGAGTCACTCCTGCTCTGTAATAATATTAAAATAAAACAATTTTTTTTTGCAGTGTGAAGCAGTCAATGAAGCTCGTCATTACCTGCTTCCGCTGAGGACACCGTACTATTTACAACTGACTGAATCCCTTGGACTGAAGGAATTTTGAAAAACATACATTTTAGTGTCTAATTTTTTCATCGCTAAATTGAAGAGTCTCACAACTGTGCCTCTACCTACTGTCTACGCTCAAGTAAAATAATACAAGTCACTTCAGATTATACAGATCACTTACATCATGCGCGTAAACTTTATTCAAAATTGTCATACCTTCGTTGTCCCTACAAAATTAACTACCACCAAATCGATTCGGTATTATAATTTCGTAGCATTGAAACGCGACAGTGCTAATCATCTATGTATTGTTTCGGGATTGTTAGGAAATGTAGCCTTGATACAAACCAGAAGTAATGGTCAGTAATTCTCTGCTAAAATCCATGATGATCCCACTGTCTTAATAGATCTAAATACACAGTAGACCGTTGCTGTAGCTGGTTTACTACACTGCGAAGCCAAACCTGGATACGATCACATCAGAATGACATACTGTGATTTATAAATCTTGATCGAGTCATATTTTTTATATTCCAAGATAATTCCTCGTGTAGTTTACGAGTTTTACTACTCAAAAATGCTCCGTAAAGTTATGCGAATGTTCTCAGAGCTTTCGACTTTTTGTCAGAACATATATACGTTATTGGAACCACAGAAGTGAAGTCGTTAACTTATGCTAGGTTTCTCTGAGCGAGTATTATTCGCATTCAGATTTAATTATTTATTATCTTTACCTAGAATATTTGCACATCATTCATTGTTATGAACAAACCCTTTATTTCTGGAGTGAGGTTTTGATTTGTTAAAGTTTATTTGCTGAAATTTTAGGACACGTTATGTTAGTATATTAAGAAATGGAGTAAGAATATGTTTTAGAATGTCTGCTAGCGTGTTCGTGTGTGTGCTGTTCATACAACTCTCCTAATTTGAAAATACAAGTTCAAAATTCAGAATAAGTCGGCAATACTTTTTTTTAAATGCTCTACTCTTAACACGTTTTCATGTTGATTATGTAAATAGCAGTAAAAAGTCTGAACTAATTAGGCGGTACTGATCAGATTATATTTTTGGGCCTTGATAAAGGGGGTGCACGCGTAAAGGTCCCCCGCGTCCTAATGTAATTTAAGCACTTACTTTGTGCCACTAATTACTTCGTCGTTTTTATAAATCCAATTTTTTTGTCAAATTGGGAAAGTTCAAACTTCAATGAAATAAATAATATACGTAGAAAATGTTGTGAGCTACTTACTTTATTAATTTGCAAAAAGTGTCTGAAAATTAAGAAATGATATTGTTGTCAAATGGTATAATTCAAATACATGAAATACACAGAATATAGATTGAGGGGGCTGACAAATAACTTTTAAATATTACATGACTCTGACTAATAATCAACGCGTGCTTCGACGCCCTGGTGCAGGCGAAGATACTCGGGAAGAACTTCTAGATGAACCCGGATTTTCGCTCTCATTCCCTTCCTGAAATTAATAAGTCATTATGGTAGGACATTCGGGATACCCGTAGGGAAAGACAGAAGTTGAAAATGTGTTTAGAATTGTGAAAATGAAAGCATGTATTTGGTCAGGGCCGTGTGTAACATGCCATGCATGATTTAAGGAAATTTGTTTATACTTCTATTGTCTTTTAAAAAAATCCAAACAGGCAAGATCAAATTAACTTTGTTCTAACCTCGTGTAATCCCCGCCCCCCCCCATTCCATTCAATTCATGCGTAGAAGTTTCAAAAAGAAGACAGGGGCTCTACTAAATGCTCAACATTGACAAAATAAAGAGCTTAAAACATACACAAGCAAGAGTAGAATAACGATACCAATATTTAATTAAGAAATGACCGATTGGCCAACTTTATATTCCATACACTAACAATATATATTTAAATTAATTTGATCTAAATTTACATGCCATCGGAATGGAACAGTACAGACATCAAATCAACTACAGTAGACCAGAACTGAAAAAATTAGGTTTGCCGAATCGAAATGAAAGACACAATGGAGGCGATGCCGAACAAGGTTTCGTCTTTTGGTTCGAGTTGAGCTTGAAATTGAAACTCCCAAGTAATAGGCACAAGATTCATTCACATCAACTGAACTGAAAAGTCTCCAAAATTAAGATCTCGCGTGTCAAAATCCTACCCTCCTAATTCCAAACTTCCTAAGTATAATAATTTAAGTCAAAAGAACCGTTTCACACTTCCTGCGCTAGGCGAAGCCGAAAAATTCATGAAGTTGTCACGGAACTTGAACTTTTGTCTAACGTTAAGGCAAAGTTATAAACTTATTATATAGAGTCATATATATCCTATGATTTGATTCTAATATTAATTACCCTTTCTTGACCACACCAGTTTAAGAGAGAAAATCTGAGTCGGTTCAGGGTATTTAGTAAAAACGAAACCTTAGTTCAGCCACCGGGCTTTCCATTGTGCCTTCACTAAGCAAAATGTTGTGTATTTATACATCATCATCAACATCATCTTCTTCATCGCTTACGTAGCGCTTTAAGCGCTTTCTCTTCGGGCGTGAGGAATCCTGTCCACAGTGACTATTTCCATTCCCATTCCCGCTACTGCTCGTACTAGCGCTAACGTTACCAGACCCTGATTTCTTCTTCAGCTTAATTTTCATTTTTATGGACGTATCGTCATCAGAGCCTCCCTCCTCCTCTTCTTCGTCGGCAGGAAGAGGTTCTGAAATCCACGCAAAAGCAAAATCGGATTATAATTACCTTACACAAACGTACTTTGGTATCGCGGCTATGTACTCCAATGTAATCTGTACGAATTGATAAACTGTTCATTAGTTTGTACCTTTAGACTCTTCCTCTGGTTCCTCTTTTTCTTCCTTTTCTTCTTCTTTCTCCAAGCGCTCACGAGCTTCAGAGAAAACTGTTTGAAGCACAATTGAGTCTTCGTGTATGAGTGAAGCCTCCTCGTTGTAAGCTTGTGCATTTTTACACAGCTGCATAAAATCACGCTCAAGATCATCCAACTCGCCGTACTAGGGAAGACAAGGATACATCAAATGAATGAAGTGCAACTAGCGAAAGCTTATTTGCAATGTGGAAGTAGTTTTCAAATACCTTCTCGTCTTCAATTCTTGACATTATTTTCTTAATATCGACTGGCTTTTTGATGATCTCGTAGTAGTCTGGAAGTTCCCTCCTTGATGGCAATTTCATGAAGGGTTCACTCAAAACACGTCCATCACTACTTCAAGTACATTTGAATAATAAAATTCATATTAGATTTTACTCAATGTAGAATTGAATTGGCATTTGGTTGAGTAATTTTAACTGTTAGAAATGTGTGGGGAAGATTTGTTAGTCTATTACCTGTCCCGGTAGGTAATGATAATCCCTAGGATCTTTTGCATCTTGCGCTTTAGTCTAGAATGACCTCTTGATTCATTACCCGAACCACTTGGTCCAGGGCCGAACTTAAGGCGACGTCTCTTCGTGTTAAGAATATCCTCTTCGTCCTCTTCGTCGAATCGACCTCGTCTTTTCCTTCTCATTCGTTTACGTCCTTTTTTATCGTCACCGTCTTCTTCCAGACCTTCCTCATCAACAGCCCCGATTACTTTAAGCCATTCTTTCTCAGTTAAAGAGTCACTGTAGTCGACTTCTCTTCGGTGTCGAGAACCTCGTCCATAATAGCGCTCCTCATCATCAGCGCAGTCCCATCGCTCAACCTGAAACGTAAAAGTGAAGCCATTAATATACGTTTTATTGCACTCAAATTTTAAAGCAGTAATTAATCATTTACCTCGTCGTCTTCTCTCAAAAGCCATTCAGGAAGCTCAGTTTCTTCCATGAGCCTAGGTTTGCGCCCTACTTTCCCCTCCTCTCGACGACGGTCTACGTCCATTTTTTGGAAGAGCTCAAATTCATTTTCGTTTCTAGCAATCATTTGATTCACAGTTTCGTCGTCAGGAACTTCATTTTCCTCTTCTTCTTCCGCCTCATCTTGGTGAAGAATGGTTTGCAAGAACTGCTTGCGTTCCGTCCCGGTGGATTTTTGATCAAACATACCCGCTTGGATAACCTTTAAAAATTGTCAAAAGTTTAGCAAAAATTCAAGGAACTACCATTTCAGTTTTAAGACTTACTTTTTCGTCCATATTTAGCTTATAGCGAGCGGCTGCCAAAATTCTTTCTTCAACAGAGTTCACCGTCATGAGTCTCAAGACTCGAACTTCATTTTGTTGACCAATTCTGTGGGCACGATCTTGCGCTTGCAAATCCTAACAAAAAATAATTCGAGTTTAGGGCTAGTTAGAAACAAGAAAGAAGGTGAAACCCTTTAATTACTTGATGTGGATTCCAATCGGAATCGAAGATAACAACTGTGTCGGCTGCTTGCAAATTCAAACCTAAACCTCCCGCACGTGTACTGAGCAGAAAAATGAAGAAATCTGATTTTGGATCGTTGAACCGTTTCAGGAGGTCTCCTCTCTCGTCAGACCGAGTTGTTCCATCCAACCGTAAGTACGTGAATTGGCGATAGGCCAAATAGTCCTACAGAAATTGAATATTCCAAGTTTAAAGGAAAATTCCACTTGGTTGAACGGAAACAATTCAAATACCTCCATGATCGTCATCAACTGAGTCATTTGACAAAACAAGAGTACGCGATGATTCGTAGCTTTCAGTTTTGGTAAAACTCGATCCAACAGTTCAAACTTTCCAGATACGCGGTACAAATCAGCACTAAATACAAGATCATCATTTCAGTGTAAACATTTGTGGAAAACTTTCTCTAAGAAACTGAAGTGACTACTTACCTAACTGGAGCGTTCTGCGTGTCCAAATAATGTTCTTCAATGTGTTGAAACATGAAAGGGTGGTTACACAACTTACGAAGCTGCATGATCGTATTCATGAGGGCTTTGCTACCGCCCTTTCCATGTTTACCCTTTTCAGAACCGTCCGTAAGAAGAACACCTTTACTTTGCATATGTCTGTCAAACAAAAATGAAACGTCAATTTGCTACTTAACGCAACCCAAGTGTGTCAGATTTATTGTGTATTGCTGCATTTTAAAAAATCCTACCTGTATAGGACTCTCTGTAACCCAGACATATCACATTTGACAATGTACTCTACTTTGTCAGGGAGCTGAGATTCTACTTCCTTCTTCAAGCGTCGGAGCAAGAACGGTCGTAATACTTTGTGTAGACGACGAATAATAAGAATTGTTTCTTCCTCATTCAATTCCACCTTCTCACCGGTTGTAGCAAATGGTGCATTGAACCATTGCTCAAATGTCGATACAGATTTGAAGATTGAAGGGAGCAAGAAATTCAAAAGTGCCCACAATTCGGGCAATTTATTCTGCAATGGAGTACCGGTCAACAGGAGCCGGTGTGGAGCCAAGTAATGTGTGTTAAGAATTTGCGTTAGCTTGCAATGATGATTTTTCATACGATGCCCTTCGTCAATTATCATGTACTTCCATCGAATCTACAATTCAACAAATATTAGCCCAAGAGTTCAGCTGTTCTGTTCACATACGCTTTTTATTCTCCTTACCTTAGCCAGCACACCCTTGTCTTTAATAATGTATTCGTAGGTTGTCAACAAAACATTAAACTTTGTTGCACGCATGGAGCTTTGAAGCATGCGACGAGACTGAGGTGACCCTTTATAAGCGACAACGTTTACAATCGGAGCCCATTTCTCAAACTCCAGAACCCAATTAGACAATGTACTAAAAATGAAAGAAAATTAGAACATTATCCCGGGGAAATAACAAGTAGAAGAAAACAAGGGAAGGTTCTTACGATAGCGGGACAATGATGAGGTACGGTCCAAGATTCTTTTTGCGTTCCATCAAGAAAGTAATTAAACCGATGGTTTGAATCGTTTTCCCCAAACCCATTTCATCAGCCAAAATTCCATTCAAATTATTGTTGTACAAAGATACAAGCCACTCCAATCCCTGAAGGAATGAATTGAAATTGAATTGAAAAATATGAAAACAATTTATTAAATAGCATCCCTTATTTCGGACTGACCTTCACTTGATACTCTTTGAGGCTCCCATTAATGAGAATGGACGCTTGTTCAGTAACTTCTTCTCGGATAGTGTGAGCAATACTTTAAACAAAACATATTCACGTTATAAACGTTCACGTTCTAATTTTTCAATTTCTAATTGTAAATCTGCATATGCAACCGTCACAAATATGATTAGTCACTCCTAGTCAATCCTAATTCCTTACCCATAGTAAGTTTGCTCTCCAGTTTGGTTCTTGTACTCATCGTCCTCGACCTTAGCCTTGATGATTACTTCCTTAACCTCCTCTTCATTCTCTGGAATAACAGGGTCAGCTGGTCGCACCGGTGGTGGAACTGGTGGTGGTGGTGGCTTAGCTAAAATATTCAAACACGTAAAAACAAGTCAAATATTAATGCCAAATAAGTGCACGCCGACGACTAGGTGTAATAGGAAGCAAAATCGCAACATACCAAGCTCTTCCTCATCATCTGATTCCTCCTCAGATCCATCCTCATCGTCGTCGTCCTCCTCCCGTGGCACAGCTTCCCATCCAGGATGCATTTCAAGCCATGCTTGAAGCTGAGAAGCAAGCGGAGCTTCTTCACCAGTGAGAGTTTTTCCTGAAGCTGTTTCCACAACGGTAACTTTGGCATCCGACATCTGGGAGCCTTCATCAGCCATACCATCAATTGGCTCCCCATCAGCCCCTTCTTTTGGAACTTTCTTTTTCTTCTTTTTCTTTTGCTCCCTTTGCTTTCGACGTTGGTCAGTTTTATGCTGCTTAACCATTTCTGTCAAATTTGCAATATATTCGTCGGTCTGGGACAAGAGGAATGCAAGACGTTTGTCTTTCTTTTGATCGATAAGTTTTCGATATCCTTCTTCATCTTCTGCCATCAGACGTCTCATACGTTCTTTCTCAATTCTTTCTTGTTCCTTCTTCTGTTCACGTTCAGCATTGGCGTGATGAAGCATAATAGATTTATTGAGCCGAACAGTTTTCAATTGGTTATTCTTGTGATATTCTCGCATATCTTTGCCATGTTGCATCACCGAGCTTAAGAATTCCTGCACAACACAAACCATTAAATAAATTCAACTAATTGAACCAATAATATCAGTTCGTAATTTGTGGTGCACGTCAAGTGAAGGATCAGCTCAAATCCCAAACTCTAACTATCGTTATTTATACTGAGGTAAATTAAGTACTGAAATGAGAACTGGTGACAAACCTGGTGTTTCTGTCTTCGTTTTCTTTCAGCCTCCAATTTCTGTTGTTTCTCTAATTTCTCAGTAGCCCTAGCCTCTCGCAAGCCTTGACGTTTAGTACGTTTGTAGGCTTTGATGGAAAGCGAAGTCTCCAACGTTGAATCTCTTCTCATGCATCCAACCACCTAGTAATATTTATTAATGGCAAACAGTTAAACTACGGAACCAGGAATTATGCTGTGAACGTGTACGCAATAAATTTATACCTCCTGTCGAAGTGTTCTTTGAAAATTAAGGAGCCGCAGTGCTCTTAATTCTATTTCAGCTTTTCGACGAACTTCTTCTGACATTGTAGTAGGAATACTGTTCAGAATTTGAATTCTTGCTGTTATTCTTGCCGAAAGCCTGTCAAAAAATAAAAATACATTTTAGATGATTCGAAGCCCATCATACAGAAGGATGAGATGTAGTGCACGTAGAATTTCTTCCTTACCGATTCTCCCTTTCATCCAACAATGTCACTGGGTCAATGCCGGTCGGTTTTGATACTGGAGTTAGGCGATTCTGCTTCTGACCTTGGACTGGAGAATTTGGAACTCCAGGCTGAGGACTTGGTCTAGAAGCTGGAACGACGGCACCCGGTTGCGGTGGAGGAACTGGGCTCGGTTGTGATGTCGGAGGAATGGGGCTTGAACTCATGGACACATTTGGTGGTGGTGGCGGCAAGCCTACATTCCCACCATTGACTTGTGGAGCACTCATGACAGGTCCAGGAACTTGAGGAGAATGTTGCTGCGGAGGAAGAGGACCCCGAATGGGTGGAGGTGCACTTTGAACTGCAGACCAAATCAAAAGAGCATATAGATAGTCAATTGCCTCTACAGAATTATGTTGGATTTTCGGAGATGTTGCGTTATGCTATTGGAAAAACAGCCAGCCTAGAATGAAGTAACCAAGTGCCGATATGCGATAATACATATAGAGTCCGAAATTCTCCGAAACTATTAAGTTGGAAACATTCATCAATAATATTTTAAAAATAACATTAAATCCCCAACTCTTGTTAATGTAATAATATATCTAGAGGCCCCTAGTTTGTGGTCAAGCAGGAAGATCGTGTCCGCTCTTCACAGAGATAAAATCATAAGCATACCAACAAGAAAATTAACAGTCAGCACGGAACAGAACGCTTTTTAATTTCAATTAACTAAGAATAAGCCCTGAATGCCCTCACCATCAATCTCAGTATCATCGTACTCCTCAGGATCTGACAGGGAAAAAGACAAAAACTCACTGAACCACATCGCCAAGCTTAACTATCGAATCGACTGACTGTGACTGGGTGTAGGGTGACACTGTCGCCAGTCGTCAATCATCTTCGTCAGTTCAGGAATTTAATGAATTTAGCTTCTCTCACTAAGTAAGGCTGACTGGTTATAACGACGCCTGCGAAATTTGCAAATTTAGTGATCTGTTCTGACAGTCCGTCAACAATATTTTTGAAATAAAAAAAACTATGAAATTAGAGCAGTTCAGAACTTCTGAAGCTCTGGCTGGACTCAGATTCCGGAATAAGCTAAGCACGTTAGTGAACGCTCGCCATGCAAGCAAAGAAATGAAAAATAAGGAAGGAAAATTGAATTCTAAAAAGTCGCACTACGTTTGAAGCACGTTTCGAGTTTTCGACACCACCTTTGAGAAATGTCTAGGCCTAGGCGCCCAAGAAGAAAAAAAATATTTCACTTGGCTGGTACTTGGCTTTTGGCTACACGTGCTGAGTGCTACCTTCTAAAATTTGAAAATAATTATTTTAGCAGTTTCTGCAAATTACACAACTATTCATGCGCCATGTTCGTCTCAACCTATTTGATTTACTTTTCCTTCACGAAAGGAAATCTAATTGTGTCATCGATCATTAATCGAGCAGTTGTGAATCGTGCTAGTCATCGTCCACCTGATTTTGTGGCCAGTGTTGACTTTTGGATTGAAATTAAAGTTCATTGGTAAGCGCATCCAGCATGGCTTGAATGCTGATTTTTAACAATTCGATTTCCAGCCATTCCAGCTAAGCGGCAGAAGCCTAATGACTGATTGCAATAATTGCAATCAATCAAATCTGTACAGCTTTGAAATTGACAATTAGTGGTGTATCGTAGTTATCTATCTAATTAAGTTCTCCAAAAACGCTTAATAATTTTAAGATATAAATGTGAATGTATTGTTCCTTTAAACATTCTCTACCAGCTGAATAGCCTTAGCGCTGCGGAATTTTAACATAACATACTAAATCCCCTCACTCTCACATTCGTTGGTTTAAATATCTCTACTCGTGATCATTATCTGCAAAAACTGACAACTAATTTTTAGTCCTGCTCAAACCATAAACACTAGCTAATTTTTGTTTTCCTTCAAACACTAGCTAATTTTTATGTCTGCTCAAATACTAGCCTCAGTTGGGCTGCCGGTAGTCTCCGCATACCAAATAAATTAACCTTAGATAGTAGACAAATCAATTTCATAAGTTAATTGATACTGCAATGAAAACATTAGCTTCTGAAGTACAATTCGTTGCTGCAGTTGCCGTACATTTGCTATGTGAAATTAATTTCTAACAATGTCAAAAATAACAGGGCAAATTGTCATCTTATTATTATTGATGTCAGTGAGTTCAGTCAATGCAGGTCAAACTGTTGAAATTGCTGAAATTTTACAGGTGACTGATTACGTTTCCTATACATTCTCGCAGACTAACTAAATAAGTTTTTTTCGAATTCAGATTGCAGCAGAGGAAGCACGGGACTTAAATTCTGACTGGGGAGAATCGAGGAAACGTGTAAAACTACCAACAACGGAAAGCTTTGAAGAAGTTTGATATTTCTCAGTGGTTTAAAGATATTTGGACACCAAGTGGTAAGGAACTCTTGGCTTGTGACAATTTTATAAGTAGCATGTAATTTTTAGTAAATTTCCGAACATCCGAAAATTGACGTCATCTAGTAAGCCGATGATAAGATTATTTAACTGGAGTATGGTCAGCTAGCATTCCGAGTAACTGTAATAGTATACATACCTTGTTGTGGTGGCCTTGGTGCATAAGGGCCAGCCATGGTAGGACTCTCAATTCGTTTCCCCTGAATAGCCGCACTAATCTGAGCTGGTAATGCTTGGTTTCTTGACAAAACTCGGTAGGCCATTATCTGAGCCTTCAATTGTTGCAGCTGAGGTGGGGCAAACAGGTTCGGTTTATTCGGATCAGACGGTCCAGGGCCGAGGCCAGGGCCTGGGCCCAGCCCTTGACCTGGACCAGGACCAGGGCCTGGGCCAAGTGGTCCAGGTGGCATTGAACCATAAGGCTAGAAATATTTACAACACAATAGCACTCTCATAGCTTTCAGATAATAAAACTGGATAAAAACAAAAACTTTGGTCAGACACGTACCGGCCGATGTTGTAAATTTGGGTCTTGTGGCATACCGCCTGGTGGACCCATGCCAGATCTCGCTCTCATTGCCAAAAGTTGCGAATAGCGAGGATCATCTTGTAGCCCTTTTTCTTCCATCGAATTGATAGCTCTTTGCAAGGCATTAATACTGTCTTGATTTTGCTAGAAGTCAAATCAATACAAGTATAATTTTAGAAAACGCTTCGGTCCATTTGTCTTGACTGAATAAAGGTAATGATTATAAATACAAAATGTCAAGCCACGCAACAATTACAAAAAACGACAATCAATACAACAACAAATACAAAGAAAGTATGGATAAAATACCAAATACAAAATATCTCCTATCATAAAATTGAACATTGGGAGTGGGACGCTCTGCATTTTTGCACCAATCGCAACCCAAACAAAGTAGAGATTACTGATTAAGCGATAACTTTGCAAACCAATAGTTTAACACTTTTCAAAACATTTTTAAACTCGGTCAGCCCCACGCACAGCCACAGCCACAGCACAGCCACTTTGACTTTGACGTAAAGTCCGTAGACTACAAGTCGTAAATAGTAAAAAAGAAAAGATTGACTTTGTCGATTTCTGGACAATTTCGACAAAGTCTATGTCTTGTGTCTTGTCTCAAGACCGACGAATGCAAGGGTTGAAACTACACTGGAACGAGTATCGAAACGAAAAACGAAGTAGACTTCATTCTGTAGCACAAGTAGGGCTCGTGCTCGCTACAATTTTTTCGAAAGAATTGAATGAACTTTTGTCATTTGTGAATGTGGAGCTAGGCAGGAATTATATAAGGGCCGCGAAGCCCTTTGCAGGTTTTTGAGGCTGAGGCCAGCCCTGAGCCAGAATCAAGCCACAATTATAAATTCCAGAAAAACCAATTTTTTTTTCTGCCCACAAAAAGGGAGGCTCGGCTGTAACTGAAACTTGGCTTGGAATTTTTTTATTGTAGTTCAGATCAGACAGTGCAGATCAGAGGAGTGCGAGTGGAGCAGACGAGTGGCACTGGCACAGCGAGAGCAGCTCCAACTTCCAACCAATTTTTTCATTTCTTGGAATTATCGCTGGTCGCTGCCCCGACTTCCGCCCAACTTAAGTCGAAAAGTCGATTCTTTCATTCATTCTTGGAAAGTTCATACATTTCCTTTCCACACATTTGTCGACAAGAGAATCAAGCAAATTCCTATTATCCTATTCCCACAATTCCCAGGTGGCACGCACAGAGAAGAGAGAGATCTGTCTATTACAAAAATTATTTAGAAATTAATTGCTTAGTCGTGTGTTCGTGTGGTTGCTGGTGGCTCAGCAAGTTTGTAAAGATTTCCCAGGTTCGAACTGCGAAATTGGTTGTCATGGAATACTACTTTGTTTGAAATGTTTGCTGGGAGATTTTGCAATAAGCCCAACAAAAATTTGACTGAATTTTAACCTTCGCCTTGCTTTCTCTTTGTCTTTGTTGCAGAACAAGTTTTTCGGATTTGATCGTGCAGTTGTTTGTGGAGTGCTACGTTTTTGTGCCGGTTTGTCCTGAATGAATTACGAAGCAAGGTATGTCTGTCTAATATTCTTGATAATTAAATAATGTCTAAAATATGTGTGTTTCAATTACCGGTGGTCCTTGCTGCTGGGGTGCCCCTGGTTGATGATGGGGAGGTGGCCCGTGTTGGGGCATCGAATTTTGTGGTGGCCCGTGTTGGGGCATCGAATTTTGCGGTGGCCCGTGTTGGGGCATCAAATTTTGCGGTGGCCCATGTTGGGGCATCGAATTTTGGGGTGGCCCATGTTGGGGCATCGAATTTTGGGGTGGCCCATGTTGGGGCATGGAATTTTGTGGTGGCCCATGTTGGGGCATCGAATTTTGCGGTGGCCCATGCTGGGCCATCGAATTTTGGGGTGGCCCGTGAGGGGACATAACGTTCAGCGGCGGTCCATGTGGTGGCATCACATTTGGCGGCCCATGGGGAGGCATGGAATTCTGGAGCGGTCCTGGAGCATAAGGACCGCTCATATGATGTTGCGGCATTTGCTGATTTCCTCCTCCCCCGCCTGGGTGATGCAGTGGAGGTCCCATTGACATCTGAGGTTGCCCTTGGTTAGGCGGTGGTGGCATGGGTGAACCTCCTGGTGGAGGTGCCATGGGTGACGGTGCTTGCGGAGGTCCCATGGGTGACGGTAGGTTCGGGACACCACTTGGGGACGCCATCCCTTCCCAAACTACTGATTAAAATCACTGATTTTAACTAGTTTAGTCCAATCCTTTGGATTGCGCGCGCAGCGATGACATGGAAATCCTGGATTATGCTTTGCACAATTAGTTGGAAACGTTCCTTCAAAACCTTTCCAATTGGTTGGGTTGGTCAATACAATTTCCTTGTCAGACCAAAACTTTCACTTTAAGTATTTTTAACTAATTAGCGGCGACTATCTTGGAGATTAAACAAAATAATCATTCTTTGAGATGATTCACACTCTATTATTTTATATATGTTTCACGCGTCCTCTTTTCGGTATTTGGTCTCTGAATCAAATGCTTGCAAGTTTTTTTGTGAGCCCCAGCACTTCAAGCCTTATCCCAAACCACTACTGTCCCTGCAAAAAGGAATGAATGTAAGTATAAATGACTAGGAATTCATAAGTATTGTGCGAGGTGAGAGAAAAAGGGGGAAAGGATTCAGGCATTCTAAATTACGTACGTTGAATTCTTGGACCTAGTGTCGATGTAGGCTAGAGAAATGGCAACTTCAACTTACTTCCAACCTCTACGAAGTAGTTCTACGAAGCGTTTTGGATGTTACAACCGATGCCGAGGCGTTTGCGTTGCTTCCTCCGCGCAACCAATCCGCAGCTCAAAATCCAAACTCCTACTTTGCTCTCTTTACTACTTTACTGACCACTTTCCCTATAAATATGTAATGTAATTCTCTTTTTTTTTTGGTTTTTACAACACAGACGATACAGGAACTACTACTACAACTACTATTAACTGGGAGAAGTTTGTGAGAAAAAGTGATCAACTCTGTCTGACTGGGCCATTCATTACTTTACAATTCCCCTGGTGGGTGACGGTGATCACGACGATCAGTTTAGTAAGAAGTTCCAAAGATCCGTTTGTTAAAATATTCACTTTTCAGTTTCCTTCCACCACCATCACCGTAAGGTTGGATCTAAGGAAGCAGGCATTAACATTAATATGATTAATGATAACGTTGTGAGAAGTCCGGAGACATCTCCGCTCAAACCAAGATATGGTGACCGATTTGTTCCAGCCAGAGCTGGAAATACTTGGAACCTCACATATCCAACCTCACCAAATGCTCAGCAGGTCACAGTAAGTATAATTCAAAATATGTTTTTAGTTGTATTCTAAATGGTGTTCTACGTTATAAATGTATTGACTTTTATAATGTCCATCAATTCATAACGCAACGAAAAGTTAGGTTCTATAAGCAAATACAGCCAACCGTTCTTTGGCTTGTAACAAATATTTTTTGTAAAGTCAAAATTAGATTAGACCGATAGTTTTTGTATAAGTCTAAATGTTTTCACTTCCTGCAGCCGCCAGGTCGATGCCTTAGAATGGAATCTCAATGTCGTAGAAATATTATAAGATCAACTCAGTGGGATAATCAGTCAGATTTTTGGTCGTAAATATTAACAAGACTCTAATTTCTAAATGAAAGTTTCTGAATGACTCACGTGTTAAAATTTATTTGCTACGAGTTTACGATCCATGATTTCAATGTCGAATAGAAAGTGAATTCCTTGTGCATCGGTATTTACGAATGTATTGCTGTTATCGCTGAAACTCTTGCTGCCAGCCAGGAAATATGTTGAACTCTATATTTTTGTTCGCAAAGATTTTGCACAATGTGATAATAGCTTGGAATTTCTGAAATGAAACTGGATGTGGGCCCTGAAGTAGTTTTGCTATTGTATTCAAGTATAAATCGGAAGAATTATGAACTGTTCTATGTTTTTGTTAGGAAACAGCGCGACCTCTGACTCCGTACAAAAAATCAAGGGATAATGCTGAAAACAATAAAGATGGGTCAGCCCTTTACTCCTGCCTTCTAATGAATGAAGTCCTTGGGTACCAATTCAGTGATAACAAAGATTTCAGTCCAGGAGCCCGGAAAACAACTCCAAATCGGAAGCTATTTCATGTAATTATTAACTTTTAAAGAATTCATCTAACAAATTGGATCTAACTAATTGTGCAATCTTTGTCTAACAAATTTAGTTTGATGCTTCCGAAAGATCCGTCATCGTCAATGAGCCATGGTCTCCGTATTCTCTCTCACCAATTAGTCATAAGTCAGAGAAACTCTTGAGATCACCGAAGAAACCGACCAGACGCATTTCAAAAGTTCCATTCAAGGTATTTCCCCGTTAAAATAAATGTATGACTGTCCTTCCCTATCTATACCATACCAATAAATTTGATTTCTCTTGAAGGTTCTTGATGCACCTGAATTGCAAGATGATTTTTATTTGAATCTTGTTGATTGGTCTTCCCAAAATGTACTTAGTGTCGGGTTAGGTACATGTGTATATTTATGGTCTGCGTGTACCTCACAAGTGACTCGACTGTGTGATTTGGCTCAGACTGATGATACGGTCACTTCTGTAGCTTGGAATGAAAGGGTAAGAAATTTTTATACCTTATTAATTTGTTCATTTATGGCAAATCTGAGTGGGCATATGGTCTTGTGTGATTCAGGGAAGCTTGGTTGCCGTTGGAACACAAGCGGGATTAGTGCAAGTATGGGATGCCGCCGTCGGAAAACAAGTATCGACTCTTCAGGGTCACACTGCGCGTGTGGGCGCCATTGCCTGGAATGGTGATCTGCTTTCAAGTGGTTCAAGGGACCGGTTCATTAATCAGAAGGACATTCGTGAGCCGCCAGCAATACAAGAGAGGCAACTAGTCGGTCATCGCCAAGAGGTTGGCAAATTAAGAAAATTAATTCTAATTGACGATGCCCGATATGTTGTTCGGTTGTTCATGACTGTCACATAATATTAGGTATGTGGACTTAAGTGGTCACCAGACAATCAGTACTTGGCTTCGGGTGGAAACGACAATCGCCTTTACGTCTGGAATCTTCACGAAACTCAACCAATTCAGCAATACACGGATCATTTGGCAGCAGTTAAGGGTAAGCAACCAGTGCAGTTCAGTTTAGATAATAATTTAATGTCATTCGTGTTTAAATGTCCAGCCATCGCTTGGTCCCCTCATCATCATGGTCTCCTTGCAAGTGGAGGCGGAACAGCAGATCGCTGCATTCGGTTCTGGAATACCCTTACAGGACAACCTATGCAAAGTCTAGACACTGGATCACAAGTGTGTAATTTAGCCTGGTCAAAGCATTCGTCAGAGCTGGTAAATTCCGTTTCCTGCTGCTTCGTTACTACTACTTATAGAAACTTGCGGTTTTTCATTTTTTTAATTTTTTTTCTTTGCTAGGTGAGCACCCACGGCTATTCTCAGAACCAAATTCTAGTTTGGAAATATCCATCCCTTCAGCAAGTGGCAAAATTGACTGGCCATTCTTGTCGGGTTTTATACTTGGCGATGTCACCGGACGGTGAAGCAATTGTGACTGGAGCTGGCGACGAAACTCTGCGATTTTGGAACGTGTTTAGCAAGAATCGGTCTCAAAAGGAAAGCAAATCTTTCCTCAACTTATACAACAGTATCCGGTAATGTAGATAGTTTTTTTATAAACCCGAAAACCTAGGTTCGATTCAAAAGAGTTTATTTCTAGAAACCCAAATAATACGTATTCTCACATTACAATTCTCACACAGTCAGACACAAATGACCACACGGTAAAAAATATTATGTAGATCAACTCAAATATCCTCATTAAAAAGAAAGATGTGTATTAATTAATCCAACGAGTATTTAATGTCCTTCCTGTTTTACGTAACTTAACCGTTAGTTTTCATGGTTTATACTGACTGAGAAAATACGAAAACCATAATTTTGTGATAAAACCGATCTTAATATTCCATGCGACTTACATGCCGAATTCCCCACATCCAATAACTGGTTAATGGTTTTAGTTTAGTCTACCCGCTTCACCGATTCTCTGCGTACAATGGTTAGTAGAAGTCTATGATTGTGGGCATTTGAGTTGGTTGCGTTCTAAATTGTAGCAAATTTTCAACAATCAATATCAATATCGCTACAATGCGTGTATTCATTGCAACGCAAATCTAGTCATTGTGGCTGTGTGTCTGTCTGGTTCACTCCTATGCAGCCTCCTGTACAATTTTGTGCACATTTATTGTTAACAAATCTAAATGAACAATACATATTTTTTTAAACGCTGTTTACCTAAATACTTACAAATAATCTAACAATCGTTATCTGTTCCGTTGGGTATGAAATACGATCCTGCATGTTCCACTTAATTTCGACTACGGACTAAACAATCATGCGTACACCTTCATTTCAATGGTTAGGCACACTTTAAATTGTGGCAGGTGCCTAATTTACTTCCAAACAATAAGATGCATGCAAATAGAGTTTACTTACTATAGTTTTAGTAGAATTGTTAATATTGTATACGTTATGGAATTACGGACATATATCTTGAATATCCGTGCACGAAGAGTAGCCTTAGAATGAAAGCAATGTTATTAGAGTTACATAGTTTTCTTGTTACGAAACTTTGTACATATTCATAAGTATACCAAAATTTTCATTTTGCAATTTAATCGTCGAATTATCTTTATAAGCATGAGAATTAATGAATAAAATGAAAAATTTAAAACCAATCGTTCTGTTGGTAAGTTCCTGGTGCTTTATTATGTGTTAATTATAACATGTGTCACTGTGGTTCAAAAATTGAAGCTAACGGCCAAATTTTCTCAATTGTTTACATCCTAAATGTGAAACGTAATCTAGTAAATACTCTAGTTGTACTAAAAACCAAAGAGTCTCACGGAACTCAGTTGTTTTTAATTCAGGCAGCCAAAAGGGTTGATAGCGTTGAGCCTGAAAGGTGAGATCTAATGATGGAATCATGAAAACCACTCAACTAGGCTTGTGAACAATAGAATGTTTGCACTGCATTATTGCCAGAGTTCCAATTTCGTTTACTCCTCCTCGAGAAAAGTGTAATTTACTACAAGCTACTTGGCTTTTTCACGCTCTTATAAAAATAAATGTTTCCTATCGAACTTCAATGAACTCGAATCATAAAACCGGCACCGGCAAGTCTGGCACTTATTTCAGAGTCAAACCAACGCAACGGCTCGAGTTGGCCGGACCAAACAGAAATCAGGAGCTTTAGTATTATGTGGGAAAATTCTGGTCAAAATGCAAAGTCGATCGGCAGTGTTTAGTTCAGAATTCGATTCCGTTTTAAAGTTTCATAAACATTTCTCAACGCATTATTCCAATCCAAAATCATCGCAAATTCTAACAGACAAGGCAATAATTATCATTTCACTGCAATTCTGCAGATTCTTGTTTTTATGCAATGCGATGCAGTCAAATCTGTCAAGTGCAGGTGGATTCTAATTGTTCATGCCCAACCAAGGTAAAAGTGAAATGATTCAAATGTTTGCAGTACTAGTCCAGACCCAGAGAGAGAATAAAAGGAAAAGTGGTTTTATTTAATGGGTTTATTATTACAACTTACAAGTTAAAAGTGCCTGCATCTGCATGCCTGCCAACTGCAAATGTTTGTATTCATGCGTGGTTAAAGTACTTCCAGTCGCAGTTCTGCAAGCAGTGAAAGCCCGCGTCTTTTTTTGCTAAGCCCTGCATACAACGCTAAACAACCAACGACCATTTAAAGTTAACCTTTAAAGTTTTTTGCACTGAGCAGATTCAGCAGATCACTTGCCTTTTACCTGCTTTTCTATTTAATAGTATACTTTGGAAAACACATACTCAGCACTCACTCAGCAAAAGTTGCAAAAGTATCTTTGGCATTCGCATTGGCTTAACTCTTTATGTCGCACGGATTATGGGCACAGATGCAAAAAATGCGGATCTATCATGCAGAGCAGCCGTTTGTATTTCCAAAATAGACTTTACTTACTCTAGAACAGAATCAACCACGAATAATTTATTATTGTGATATTTATCATTTCTAGAGTCTAGAGTCTGGAGATCGGATTGCAAAAACATTATTTGGCAATTTTATACAAAGAGACTAGATACCGGTCCGATTCATTGAATTTGTGAGAATAAGCAGCTTAATTGTAGTTTGGATGAGAAGTGTTTATTAGTCCCAGTTTTTCTTTCACTCGTCAGTTCATCCACATTCATTGTCGGCACAGAGTGCACAAATTGAAAGTGGATTTATGTGCTATTTATATTGTCGTAGTCAATTCTTCTGAGAAACTCTTTGTTCTCACCCTTCTTGCCAAGCATTCATAACAAGCATTGCAATTTGTGGACTGGCAATCACAATTGCAACAAAAAAACTCCCGCAAGTTCATTGCTTTTCTGCAAAGGAAGGTCATCTTAAAACCAAACGTAATTTTTGGACCAAAAGAACAAAATTGGAACTGACGGGTAATTTGCACCATATTTCTATTGCTGCACATTTTAACTGGGCTAATTTTGCAAAAATTGCAACAATCATTAGTGTAAAAGTAAAAGTGGATTTAGAATTAAAACATTTTTCGGTGAACGCTACTTATTTAGCGAAGCATCAACGCATCACATCCACCAGTCGAACCTGCCGTCTTAATGAGGTATTGAAATTAACCAGGACACTTGAATATGTTAATGGTCGTTTCTCATGTCGTGGCACACCTCAAAATTTCAGTTGGTACAAAATGCATTTATTCAAATTTTATGTTCCAACGGAAAAATCTGTTGGGTCGTTGCATTAAGGATCAGCATAATTAAGCATGCCATGCTTGCAAAAGGTTTGCTACAAAGAGACGATCTCAGCAAAAGTATTAAAAATGAGCAGAAGAAATCATTCTTACAAATGCAAACTGCGTGTATTTTTGAATTGATGGAATTGCAAAAATGGTGTATTTGAATGTTGTCATTCATGTTTTAGATAAACAAAAGTAATATCGAATAAAATGGCGCAATTCTAGCAGTCATTCCTAGCTAATGAATACTTATTCGATATTACTTTTCAACGATGTTGATGTTTTTGCTTTTAGTACATGCCGATATTTGAGTTTTGGAATGGTGTGGTGTGATGACCTAATAAATTGGTTTGCGCATTTAAGCAATTGGAAGTTGACGTTCTATTTAATAACCATGTAGTTCCCGGGAGTGCTGTTGCTTTAACTTGAAGAATGGTTGTAAATGAAAAGATCATGAATAATTTTATCAATAATGATAACAAAGTGCTGAAACCAGAGCTCATTCTCGCATTTTTTAAAAAAATATGAGACTTTGAGCAGCACGAATTAATTCTGATGAGTTGAGTTCATTTATCTGAAGTTTCTGAATCTGCTCTGCTGAATGCTAAAGGAAAGGCAAGGATTGCAAAAATCATGAGATGAGCTCAAGATGCTGAGGATGATGTGGTTGGAAAAAATATCAGGATGAGACAAGACCAAAAACCAAACCCTTTGCTTCCAAACCGTACTTAACCGACAAGAAACATTGTCGTCTTACCTGTGCAACTTGATGAATGAACGTTCTGTTTTTGCATTCACAGTATAGAGCCAAACGTATTTTGAAGTGTTGCAAAATATTTGCAATGGAAAAAGTATTGCAACTGCAAGGGAATTGCAATAATGCTAATGCTTAGCTTAACTTCAAATAGGATCAACGACACAGCACGATTGACCTCCGTCCGGACCAACAATGAATTGTTCGCAAAAGTTCGTTGAGAAGATTTTTTCGGATAAATATTGCTGCGAGAATAGTTGTTGTGTACCTTGTCGACACTTGGCACTTGTCTTGAGAGAATCAGACGTACGTGTATAAACACAACCAAGATCGCATTACACTTCAAATGTTTATTTTAATCATAAGTCATACTTGACTCTACTTTTGTTGTTTGCGAATTCTGTTAACCGCCAGCGCCAATCTTCTGGTAATCAACCCTAACTGTAAATTAGTTAAACTGCCAACAGAAAATACTGCTATTTAAAAATTTTGTAATTGTAAATTACTTTGCCGTAATTAGTGCTCAGAATACAAGCGTTTGATTCAGCAACCGAGTTTAAAGCGCGATACACATGTATGAATGCAATGGGCAAACAAATTCATAAATACTGCTCAAACAGTAAACAGTTTGAAGCTTGGGCTTGGACAAGTCTTGAATTTGATAAAAGTTACAATTGGAATGATACATGATCACTACTTTCAAAATTATAATCAATTTTACTGGCAAAAAGAATATGACAAAAGTTACAAAAAAAGAATACATCAATAATCAACACATCATTCAGAAGCACAATCCTAAATTAGAAATAAAATAAAATTAAATATTGAAATTGTAAAATCATTAGTTGTAGACGCAGCTGTGGGAAAAAACTAAGGAGCCATTTGGATGCTTGTGCAAATTATAAATGTTCGTCCCTTCATCTTTCATCATGTTAAGCGTAAAGTTTAATTTTTGTCTGCAGTGGGCCCACAATACCGTTTTGAATTACATCCAAAATTCTAAAAGTCGCCATCTTTAATTTGATAATTGCAGCTCAATTATTATAATTCTTTTTCCATTTCTGGTGCAAGGTTTTGTCTCTAGCATGTTTGCAATGCTGGGCTTTCCATACTTTCATACATGCATGTTTTCAACTTGCTCATGCAACTTATTTCCTGATTAGTGTTGGTGTAAAACTTCGGACCCACAATTCATATGTTAATGAAATGACTAATGAGAGTCATCAAGGAAGAAAACCAAATCACATCTGCGGTGTGAATGTACAAGCAAAGTGCATTTCCTGGCATGTGCGTGTCATGCGTTTCCGTTTTGTAAACTTTGGATTTTTGGATTTCCATCATATTCATAGGGTGAGAATGGCTTATGACTAATGAGGATGAAATTAGCCCAGTGTCCTCGTCTACTTTTATCCGTCTTCTGTCTTAGAAACTTTTAAAACATGACTTCAGAAAAATATACAAACACGCTTCGAGTCCTAATAGTCATCAAGTCACTTTCCGCATTCTTGAACAAGCCGTTGGTAATTTTGTGGTGACATTGTAGAATCATCGCGTGTTCAAATGTAGTAAAAATTGTTCACAGGAAAAAAATGGATTGCTCAATCGTATAACCCATCAAACGAATATTAGCTCGTACTAGCTGTCGATTTTGGTGCTGGAAAAAATCATATTAAATTTTTTTATTGCCACCAGACGATCAGACGAGACTGGGCCCCTAAAGCTATGCCTTAATCTGACTACGCTTGGCAACATTAATCATTAATTTGACTACTCTTGAAAACATTGATCACTATTTTTACTAATATTTTCTTATTAGTCTGGAGGACCTCTAGTAAAATATTTTGATAAGAGAATAACATGAGCTGACGTGCTTTCCGAGACAGAATTTAAGATTTCATATGCATATTTTGGAATTTTTAATGTTCTTTTAATTTATCCTCAATTTGCAAAATATTCCATCTTCTTTTCTGACAAGACAAAGTTTGTACATGTGCTAAAATAAAAATATGTGCGTACAAATGACAATTTGAGCGGGGAAATAGCATAATGATAAAGCAAGCTCGGAGTTCAAGTTAAATATAAATAATTATGTTTATATGTGTCTAGTTTTTTTGCCCGCAAACACAAAATGAGGTTGAAAACTTTTCTGCTTTTCCCCCAAAGTAACCCATGCTTATTTTAGGGCTACAAGAATTGGCACTAGCGTACTAATTTCTGTTGACTCATTGGAAAATCTTCGAATTTGTTCTAATGGTAACAATGCAGAAAGTACAATTCAATTGTCTGTGGAAACTTAGAACCAATTAGTCGGGCTTCTTATTGGACATACTGCACTGTGGTGGTAAGGCAAAATTAAAATTGAGACTGCAATTTTGCAATAGCTGCAGTGTGATAAAGTTCTGGAAAATCAGTGCAGTATCAGTTCTGCATCTGCAATAGTTTGCAAAATTGAAAACATAATGGAGAATTCAAAATGAATGCATTGGTAATCATAAATTACATAATTGCTTTGGAAATGCTAAATTAAATACTCCGATATTTGAGTTCTCCATATTCAGCATCAAACGTTTGAAAAGCAAATAGTTCTGCTTTTCTGTCGTGGAATTTGGGGTAAGCAAACAGTTCTTGCACTCATTGCAGTGATATGTTTCCGTTTTTCTATGCAATTTTTATCGATAAGAATAATTAGATTGAGTTGAGTCAGAATAATACTTTGGCACCAATTCGTGGCTAGAGCAGCTTTTAACAGGAAAAGGTTAACTCGTCATGCTTTGGCTTCAATCTAATTTACATCGAGAAATGACATTGTTGTCAATTGACGTACATTCACTTTTCCTTTACTTTGAAAACGAAATCTATTCATGTATCGTATCACATTAGTTATCCTTTTGTCATTTTCAACGGCCAAAATGTGACAGTAATCGCATTAGAATAATGATAATCAAAAAGACAAAATGTACTTTCACTTTACTAAAGTTTGCTTTGCGAGAAATAACAACATTTGAACTAATTTCAGATAATAATTATGTAAAATTATGAATACTCTGTGAATGGTTGTGTAGAACCCCGTTTTACAAAATCTTAGTTTTTGTAGGAAGAAACTTTCGTGATAAATTTTACAAATTATGGAAGTAAGAAAAAGTTGAAAATCTCATCTTTTAAAAATCTGCATAAAGTTGAGTATCTGCTGAAAAACAACTGATTAAATTTCTAGAAGAGCTAATCGCATTTTGGTTCAAATGATAATGATATTTAAATAAATGCAAAGAAATAGTAGTATTGGTGTTGATTTATGGCGAGGCCAATGTTTATTATTACATCTTACAATCAATTAATTGTAAGTACAACATATTATGTGTGATTAAACAACAGAAATGACAACAAAGTATGCGTAGTGGCATACAACAGTCAAGCTTTGACTTGCAGAAATATTTTCCAAATTGGTTTAATAGCGCAGAGATTTGAGACGTAGTTGCGAGTGTGACAATGAAAATATCTTGTGTTGTGTGCACTTTAGTATTAAATAGAATTTGCATGCGGTCTTTTTCTTTGTAATTAAAAAAATAAAACTAGAACTAATTGATATTTAATTATTTCTGGCATGTGATTTTGAGATTTCTTGTTTAAATCTCTATTATCGTTCAGATCTAAATCTTACTATAGTTTATTTACATATTTTTCTAAATGTAGTAGGCCAATTTTATCATTTGATTTGTGCTAAGTTCAGTTCAACGCTGGTGTTGAAGTTTTTCTGAACATTGATGACAAGATAGCTCATATTTTATTCTAAGGTGTAGCAGTGCTGTTTACACATTCTATCAGTCGAAACAAAAAAAGTCCCAATCGTCAAAAAACATATTTAGCCGCCGCCAAATGCTACTCGAAGGATGGGAAGTAAAGAAGCAGAACCATTAACAAATGCCGGAAAGGGGTTTGTTAAAATAGTAACTAGATTGATACGAATGCGATTGTCCGAAACTACAATCATACTAGGTCGCGCTTGTTCAAAGTCTAATTCGAAACAATAATATGTACATGCATATGACTTAGGAAAAACAGTCGTGATATTAAATACTTAAGATTTCTGGACTAAACCGTTCATCGGGGATGTTGTTCTTGTACCAGATGATCCAGCTCAGAAGTAATAAAAAATATCGGGCTTGCTGCTTGAGTCGGCTGGTATTCGTTGACAGCAGCTAATTCAGCACTATTGCTAACGTCAGCAGAGTTTGTTGGCGTATCTACATTTTTCTTCCATTGTTTCGGTAATAGATATACCAATGAGAGAGCAATGACTACATGCCAAGTGCTGTGGGTGTACTGTTCATTTGCAAATAATACCAATTAGCTTTCCATACAATTATGGTAGTCTTTTAAGTTTAACCTACCCGATAATTATCTTCAGTCTCAACGAAAACAAAGAGAATCAGGCCTGCCGCTCCGAGAAGAACTCCAGGAACAAATAGTAACATAGTATTCAAGGTTGGTTTGATTAGACTTCGGGTTTGAATACTTCTGTAACTCCAAACGGCAATAGGAATTCCAATTCCCAAGCAAAATGGGACGATGAAAACTAGAAGGCCGGTTCTGTTGTACTCAACTCCGATGGCAATCACCAATGCTCCCAACATGAATAAAGCTGCAAATAGAGTAGGCAATATTTAAAAAATAAATTTCCTGCATTCTACAGTACACTGATTCTATCGATAAAAATAATTTCTAAGTTTAGAATAGCAAAAGCGATACATTGTTTTTACCTGATTCGTACTTGGGTGGACTTCTGGCCAAAGCAATCAATGTCACCCAAAATGCCAAAATCGAACAGAAGAAATCGCAGAACTGAAGAACCTGTAAGAAAAAGAGTGAAATTTATTCGTAGCATGCCTAAAAAATAGGAAGACAGTTGTGAAACGATAACGGATCAGGTATGAAACGAAGAATTCATACCTGATATCGCGTCAAGCAGTACGCATAAATTTCTTGATCGCAGGCATGATACATTGTTGATGAAATCATGGTGGACAAATAAACCAAAGCATGTGTAAACATGCGCCTTCGCAGGGCTAAGAAAATTGCAGGAACGAAGAATAAATTGCTGAGTGTCAGTAGAAATGTAGTTAGCAGCAAAAGATGCTCAGGCGTTGCTTCCGAGTCGTCGGAACAATCCCATCCCCGGTACCCTGTTCAAAATATTTTAGGAATTAGAAGAAAACAAATTAAATCGACTACTACGAATTGGCGAAATGTTTAATTACCGCCAATGCATCGGCAAGAAGTGTAGAAAAATTGCCCCTTTCGAACTTCCTGACAAACTCCATATTGGCCGCAAGGTAAAATTGTATCACCCGGACCACCTTGTCTTGTTAAAACGCATGGTTGAGTGCGAATATCGAGGGATACCAAAGCTTGCTTGACATCACAAGGTGCTTCCACGCTAATAAATTAATTAATATTTGAGACAAATGCATTTCAACAAAAACCTTGGCTAAAACTTAAATTATTTTACCCGTCATCGTAGCAAATAGCTGTGAGGGAAATGAAATATTTATCTGGTTCCGGGTACGGTATATAGACTATGTCGTCTAAAGTTGTGCGATTTTCCGTAGAGATATGAAGTGAAAGACCCGACTCACAACAATCAGATATGTTGCCACTTGGGCAGCAGAAAGCGGCTGGCGGCCTAGCCTTTCGAATGCAGCCGAAAACGGTTAAAATTTGTGACGATGCATTCTGCAAATAAATTAAATAAAAATTTCGCTGAAGTTTCCTTTTCGATTATTATTTTAAATAGAATCATACCATTGGCAGCTCATCTAGATGCAAGCTAATGCTAAGTGTGCCACCGATATCAACGTACGGGAGAAGCTCCAGTGAAACACCAACTGGTTTATTGTGCAAAGTGTCCCAAGCCAACCAAGTCGTGAACCATTGCTCACCCTAAAGGAATTTATTTTGGCTTATAATTACGGATTCCTCAAAAGCATAATCAAATCAGAAGCATTTCGCCAATATTATGCATACCTGAAGTAGAAACGTATCCGAAAACTCCTGTGCGTGTTTGATTCGAGTAAGTCGAAATATTGGCGAGCAATCGCATTCTTCCTTTAACCCAGCAACTTCAGTAGAATTTGCAATCAAACTGTTGCTCGAGTTCATACGAACGGCCTGGTCTTTTGTATTTGAAATTGTCCTTGTCCCTGGGAACTGCTGTACAAAACTTCTCCCAAGTACTTCAACTTCCCAACATTCTAACCAAATTCAAAGCTCAATTCAAAGTTCCGCATTTCTTAATGTACTATGTTGAAATCTAAATTACCCTGGATTGTGATGCTAGCATTGAATGATATCTTTGTTTCGGACACAATTAGTACATAATAGTAGGAGTCCGTGTAGGGTAAACTTTCCAAATGTGTACAGGACGAATTTTCGGTATCGGTTAAACCTTCACAGCTATTTCCGGCCGCTACGTCCGAATTTGTACTCGGCAATCCTCTTGCCCGTATATAAACATTCTGGATACATATGGAATTTGACCATTCTGTCCAATTCGAAACATTTGCGTCATTCCTTGGCGAAGTGGACGTTGTCAACGGAGTTGTAAAATTATCTCTCCGTACTTCATATGACGGAAATCGACGAGAAGTTTCACGTCGACAGTTGTCAATTTTTAATGTGAACTTCCATATACCAGCGGGGACGTAAAATCTAAAAAATATTTTGTTCGTTAAAGTTCATTTATATAAGCTGGAAGGTAGCCAACAAATCAGGGGTCTCACTTAAAATATGTGTTGTGCTCGGTGTTCATGAGTCGTACGGATTTTTCCAAAGGAATTGTGGAGATTTGTGTCCACAGGCCAATTGAACCGAGGGTATACACACATTTATGCCCAATTCCCTGAACAAAAAAAATGTATAAAATTCCTTTCCGTGCAAGAATTAGCAACAATCTCGGATGCTTATTAATTGTCATTACACTGTAGCACTATTTACCTCTTGTTGAACAGGTTGATCCCAATTGGGCAAGTAGCCAGCAGCGAACCAACTGCCCGGAAGTGGGTTATGCACAGGAAATTTTCTGGCATCACTAGGCTGGTACGATGAACGCAGAGTTAAATTAAACATGGACGTTCTTCCAAGCCAAAATTTAGGAGGAAAAGCAGCATCGTCAGCAGACATGACAGGGTAGCTTCCATGTTGTAAAAATCTGTGAAGCAAACGTCAACTTTAACTAAATTCTCAGCTACGATTAATTACCACTAGAAAAATTCGAAGTGCCCGTTTTTTTATCGAATTCTAGACGACCAACTTACACATAAACTGTTCTGGCTGGACAATTAGGGCTATCCATGAAGGCAGCAAACTCAAAGGTTGCAGTAACAACTTCCTTTGGGACGTAGTAGTGAAATAGTGTAATATCTGCATAGCTAAAATTCGAAGAATAATTATGAAAAATTTAGTATTTTTGTTCTAATGCTGTGAGAAATTTCTGTGCAAAATCAGCAAGAATAATAATTATTGAAAACCAAGGTTCCACAAACCTCCTGTATGGACGCAACAATCCTTCTTGACTCACTTGCGGCAGAAGACTAGCCACCTCATTTACTGAAAGCAATTAAAGCATTAGGAATTTCAATAATTTAAACCCTAATACAATGAATAATTAAAAATTATAGACCAGGAGGAATACCTGCATTGAAAAGTAGAACCACCCATGAAACAAGTGACCAGATTGACACATTTGAGATCATCGTTTCTCGCAGAATCCCTCCAGTTAAGGCCCAAATTTTCTGTTTGGGGTCAATTCAATAGTCGGTTTCATGGCTATTTGTGTGCCATTTTGTTGCTAATATCATGTCTAGTACTCTCCCAAACTTATTGCACTTCAGTCTATCTAACAATAAATTTAACAAAAAAATTGCTTTCGCAACAGACTGACAAATTTCTCCTTACATCTTCAACTACGATCACCCTGATTTTCCAAGAAACGCTAGAATAGCTCCTGTCCCCAAGTGATTGTCAGCCTCACCTTGATGCTTACTTTAAAATGTGCTTAGTTTGTAATGGTAATTTAACAACTAAAATTCATGACAGCTGCTGTCTGAGTCTGATTCATAATTCCGTGATCGTGGATTTTTAGATAAATATAATCAAAATTCAATTTCAATTGTGTTACTATTATCTGTTGCGTCATCCGTGCTGAGCTGACTTCGACGGCAATCCATAATAATCAAGAACACGAATGCTTGCTTATTGTGTGTATTTCATGCTATTCATTTGCCTTGCCAACTTTTAACTTTAGCTTACATAATTAGTTAATTTGAAAACTAAATTAGCCAAATTAGCTGTAGAGTATGCTGACAAATAGTAATCACTTTACAACATTTTTGTGACTAACAGAACCAAACTATTTCCAAAAACAATATGCTATTTCCCATTGGTTTTGAACATGTAATTGTGCGCACATAAAATGGATAGTAATTTGGTATTGCACTTGCTTGCGAATTGTATCACTTGAATTGAGACTAATTTAGGCTCCAGAATTACGTTTCAACAAAAATAATTGGCCTTCAGGTAGTACAATAGCTAATTCTTTGAATTGATTGTTGAGTGTTATTGTTGTCGATTAGTGACTGCTGTGCAAATGCAATTCTGAGGGAAAGTCGGATTCTTGGGACGATCGGAGCGGAGAAAGGTGTACATTTCGAGTGAAAGTAATTATGACTATTTTGTTCTAGGCTGAGGACTGTTAAATTTTTGTGAAGGTGTTAAATTATTGATTATGTTCTCTTTTTTGTGTATTTGATTTTGGGCTATTCCGCTTTGTTTCCTCTACTCGGTCATACCACACACACAAGGGCCACAAGATTTGCTTTTCCCAAAGCAAAAAAGAGTTGGACCCATTCCATTCTCTAATATTTCATTTCCACTTGCTACATGCTCAATTCCTACGACGGAACACGGAACTACTTTTGTGCCCCCAATGCAAAAGTGCAGCAATGCACTGCAAAAAAAAGACAAGGTCGGATTTATTTGTTCGACTCTCAAATTACATCGATAGACCAAAAGATGTGACGAATTTGTGTTGATGTTTGCACAAGTTTAAGCAAAAAAGAGAGAAGTGAAAAGATTCGGGGTTGGTTTAGGATTCGATTGAATTTGAAACATTTGTTTGTAAACAGAGTGAGAGTAAAGGAGAGTGATTTTTATTGAATTAAAGCACGCACATGAATTCTATTCAATTCAAATTCACGCGAAATGATGAGATTTTTTTATAATTGAAGTTGAAAGTTAAACTTCAACCTGCTGGATGCAAATTGGTAGTTTCCATTCATTCGCAATATCGCAATTCAAGCACGCGATGCGATCAACAATGACATCTCATATAATGGCAGCAATGTAGTTAAAATAATCATTCCAGCAATTAACTAAACTGTGCAAATCCGACTGCATAAACTGCATTCGTGAAATAATTAATTTGGCTATTAGTTTGCAGTAATTTGGCACCAAAAACAATCATCAATGAGTACTTTTTATATGAGTTTCTATTAACTATAGATACTACAGGTACACCTTTTTAATAAATTTGTTCAATTTAGGCTCAGACATTTGCACAAGCAGAGAGTCAATAATGTCATGTTGCCATCTTCTAATCATCGCAAACTTGGATTACTGGTATTTGTTACCCGAAAATATTTAAATATCTAAATTTTACTTTCTCAAAATTAAATTAGCAACATTTAAGCAAAACAAACGTGTTTATATCTACCATTAAATCGGTTTAGAACTGAATTCACCTTCAATATCTACTATATAATGACACGTTTGCATAAATATTTACTGTCAAGATTTCATGACTTTATTGTTAAACATTCCACATTGTATTTAATTTGGCCAAACGAATACTTTTCAAGCACTATTCTATCCTCATAGTAAAATCTCCTTACCACAAGAAACTAAATGAATTCAAAATAAAAATCGAAGCATTAAATTAGGTCTGCCCGGGACTCGAGTTATTGAAAACATTTTTGCTTAGTAGGTGAAGAATTAAAGTGAATCTTAAATCTGTGCTAAATTGTAATTTAAAAATCAAGCAAGAAAATTGCAGATTTCTGCTTCAGTTATGGTATAACGGGAAGGTATTACATAGTTTTGAATATTTGTGGTAATTGCTAATTCAATATTTATTGCTAACTTGAAACAAAACGGGACTTCAGTCAATGCCTTAGAAATATCAGAACTCGTAACAATATTTCAGGTGGCCAGCTTGAATTGTTGTAAATTAGAATTCTATTTACTTGGGCTTTGCTTTAGCTATTCACTACAAAATGTTTTTGCCCAACGTAGTTTCCGAGAAATTGGGCTACGACTTAATGAAATCCGTCAAGATGCGATTCCATGAAGTGGTGTATTTTTACTTTACTACTTAAGATTGGTACGGGGTTGTAACTTGCTAGTTCAATTTCGAAGTATTGGGTAAATTGGAAAGGCGTATTTGTTGTAAATAGTGATAATTTTGATATTCTTATCTAGAGCAACAAAAGTTATTCCGCAATTCTCGCCGTTAAGTTGCAGCACTTTACTACATTAATATTTCCTGTGTATTCCTTTACTGTTGATTTGTATTGTTTTACGTTTTGATTGTAAACTCTGAATACAATGATTCAAAAGATTGAACTTTGTTCTACAGCTTGATTTCTACGGAAATCGAGAATCTAATTTGCTGGAAAATCCCTGGCAGTGAATTGAAAGTTAAGTCTTGTTCCAAGTTTCTAAATCCTAGGACGCTCTTTCCGGACTTCAATTTGTGTACTTTTGGAGTCGGTCAGTTGTCAGTAAAGACTACTATTTGTATGCACAGTTGACTATAATCCTTGATGTTTGCTTAGGAGATTGGAACAAATGTAAAGAAAAGTCTGAAGATTTAGACAGAACACTTGAAAAGTGGGGGTTTAGTCCAGAGTCGACCAACACAACGACTACGACCAAGTCAGTGTTCCGGTGTTGACAGGAGAAGAATGAAATCAGATTACAACGAAAGCAATTTCGAATGAATTGGTTTGTAGAAAGTGAATTTATCAGTGAAGTCTTACGAGAATTAAATTAAGCTGGTTCTTAAAATGTTTCTTTCTTGCTTTCTCGGATAAAAAATCTGTACGAAACGTAATCTCAGATTCTGATTGTTGCATTTGTGACTCGCCAGTGAGTCAGTCAATCTGAACAAGTAAAAACGAGCCTGCCAGTATTGGAATATTGGTCTATAATAATTTTGTTGCAACTATTATTGTGGCATACACTGTGCGGCATAGATGACCAAAAGTCCCGCCTTCGCACTCCGCACTCCGGAGTGCTACAGCACTCCGCACTCAGCACTCCGCACT
>JAQGCM010000175.1:0-33701 GCA_034699705.1 Hymenaphorura dentifera
AATTGGGGAGCAGTCAAGGAACAATGCGAGGCGGGATGTGCCTGTCCAAGTTTGTGTCACTTCGACCACCAGCGTTGAATGAATTGAAGTCTCCGTCAAAAATGTCGATGGAATATTCTGTACTTTTTTGGAACCGTCGTCCATTGTTTCGATTATAACTGGAATGAAGTGTCAGGGAATACTTTTTGATTAATGATTCGGTAAAGTGACTGAAGCTTTTCAAGTCAAGTAGCAAATTCAAATCTCTGCAATTTTCCAATTATATTTTTGCAGAGGTGTGTGGAATGTGTAGCCGACTTTAATTTTATGCAAAAATTGCGAAGAGTGCGCTTGTAATGAAGTAGTAGTTATTTAAATTCCGTCCGACTCCATTTTTGCCATAAATTTAGACTATAATTGAGAAATTGCACAAGCAACTGTGCATTCGCAATTTGCACTGCTGCCCCTGCAATTCATTGTGATTTTGTTAGGAGTGTATTGGGAGACATGTAATTTACACTTGAAGTGTTACTGCGAGTGTAATGAATTAAAATTAATAGTTTTGTTGAATGCTCAGTAAATTGAATTCTTATTTGGTTTCCATTTGCAAAGAATGCTTAAAGTGCACCGCAACTGCAACCGCACCGTTTGTCGGGCAAATGCATATAATTGGAATGCGTAATGCAAAATGCAAATTACCGGTAAAAAAAAATTTCGTCAACGGGTTGAGTTGAGATGAGAGAACAACATCTCCTTTTAAAGAGTTTTTGGAAGTTCTAAAGATGAAGAGTTTGACGACTGCCTTTATCGCAAATCGCATAGTCAAGTGACATGTCAATAAATATCATTCTCAAATCTCAAAGTCAAAACATCCCCTGCTGAGCAAAACTTTTGCTTTCATCTCCAATTCCGTGACCAAAATCATGTCTGAAAATCTCATCAATTCTCATTTGCGCAATGTAGTGTAGTCTATCCTCCTTCCTGAATTGTATCTTCTTCTAAATGCAAAGTTCAAATTAAAAATAAATACCCTGTAGTCTCGACTCGACCCCACTAAATAGCATTTCAATTTCTGAACTTTCCGACATTGCATATTGCATTATGTGCATTCCACCGTGTACAGTGCGTACAAAGACTGAAACATGGAAAGTGAGCATTAAACTTGCGCTCTACATGGCTTTGCTGAAACGGCTGAAAGTAAAACTACGACAAATAATTGAAAAAAAGACACAAATGCCAAAAAATATGTGGAATTATGCGTCTGGCAGCTGTCACTCAAAATTTTTATTTAAAACAAATGACAGTAGCCATTCATAAATGTTCGTCCACTACGTAGACATTAGTTTAAGCATAAGTCTTTCGGTTCCGTTCTGACCACATAAGGGTAAAACGTTTGAGTAGCTTGACAAATTCTTCACTCATTAGTAAAAATAGTAGCAAACCAACAACGACGGTGAAACGGCAGGGTTTGTAAGTGTTTCTCATAAAATATGTCAAAGAACAGCGGGGAGCAAACGAAGGGTTATTAGAGAGATAAATCTAAACATGTTTTTAAGGTGTTGAGATGGTAAGACTGCTGCAGCCGCACGCACTTTGGTGTAAGCGCACCATTGAACCATGAAATTAGCCTAAGTCGGCACTCTAGCGATGCCGACTTCTGTTCAATTAATATTTTTATGGTTTAGAATTAAAGTGGGCTCACCTTGCTGGGTTTTTCTATCCAGTGCAAAGGCTACATGATTCTTTGTTGTACCGAAGTCAATGGTTAACAAAATGTCTGCAGGAGCCCGTCCCCTTCGTCGAGGTGATAAATTTTCAAATATGAGAACGAACCGATCATCTTCAATAGCCCTCTCTAATGATTTTGACAAATCTAGTGGAAAAAAAAATTAGTGATTGATGACCTTTTCATCCAGTATTTTGACAATTGCAAATACAGAACAGAATTCGTAGAGTATTAAATTTATCTAGCTGGTTGGCATCTCAGTGAAATAGTTTGCAATTGTAAATGGCTACTAGAACCATCAATTTTGATTTGCTACTAAATTTGCGATAATAAAACTCTAGAAAATGATGAATACATGGAACGTTCCACAAGTACCTTGATCGTGCGAAAAACTCACAACGCAACAAAGCGAAAGTATCAAAAGTTGCAAACTCTTGAGTGTATTCCGCATGGCTCAAATGACCACTCTCAGATTCTTTACGAATCTGATCCCTTAAATCCTTACTATAAAAATCGCTTTAAAATGCAATCAATCTAGCAAAAATAGTTGCAAATATACTGCAAATGGCCTTTCTGAGATTACTATGTTTTACTAAATGTGCTGAGGATATTGTTCAGTTTGAATTATTTTGTTGAATATTTGTGCTCAGAATAAAACGTTCAAGTCACACACGAAGCTTAGCTGAAGCCTGACTGATTGTTGTAAGATCAGAGGAATTCTGCAAAAGTCTTCTCGGATCTTCTTAACTCTTTTTTTTACATCTCTGAATGGATTGCTTGCCCAGAGAAAGCCTGGTCGGATGTATTATAACTACAATATCCATCGTGCAAACACATTATGGAGCAGTAAGGAAGACTTTTCGACGTCAACTTTAACATCGAAATACGCCTATATGCCCATTAATGGTCCACAAGGTTTTGATCTCTGAGCTATGCAATATGCACTGCAATAATGAAATTCAAAGCAAGGAAGAACATAAAAAATAAATGCATTAATGTAATGATGAGTGAATGAATCAACAGTTTCAACAGTCACTCACACTCACATCATCCGAAACCGGTCCAATATTTTCCATGCAATGGGAGATGGATGAACTATTAAAAATTATGCAAAGTGAAAGATTGGATGATTGAACCATGCAAGGAAATTTTGACTTAAAAGGAAGAAACAATATTTTGTACTTTTCTTCGTCGATCAGTTAGCTCGGATCGGGTTAGAACACTCACCACATGACCACAAGTCCCTAAACTTGGAATCATCAAAATTTGGAGACATTTTCTGAGCAGTTTGTAAAACTGGCAGTAAGTTTTTGCATTGGTGACTGCACTGCAGCTCAGCGCTCCAAAATTTTATATCTGCGAGCAATGTGTGTCTCATAATTTGGCTCTTGGGCATGAAAAAGTAGTCAAGTGAAAATGCCCAACTCCAATTCCACTCCAGATTCTTAATTCACAATAAAAAATAATTTCACAACTCACAAGAAAACTTTGATTTTGAAAAAAGAATTTGTCTAATGTAAGGACCAAATTCGACCTCAAAATCTCCAATATTTAAAATCCTATCCACGAATTTGGCAAATGCACTGATTTTGTAAAATTCGTTCCTCAAGCCTCAAAACTCAACTGACAGCTTGCTGCTTCTGTACTGGTCGTTGCTATCTAGCTGTCCTTGTTCGATTACAAAAATTACTGTCGTTTTATCGTAATCGATTACAAAAATTACAACCTATAATCTAATCGATTACAAGAATTGCATTTTTTTATATCTTAATCGACTCCAAGAATTGCAGCCGTTGTGTCGTAGTCGATTACAAGAATTACGGCCGTTTTGCGTAATAGATTGCAATAATTACAACAGTGGGGTAATTTAAAGAAACTGCCAAAACCCTTACGCTAATCTATTCAAAACCAAGTTGCAAACTTTTGCAAATATCAGTCTCGGTGCCCTGCAAGTTCAGTCGGTCTATGAATTTAGAAAAAAAAAATCGAATGGGGAAATCTGGTACAGCCGTTCGGGAGCAATGTTGAGTTAAAGTTGGTCCATTACTTATGATGTGACTCACCGATAAAATGAATGTTCTGAATGGGTATTAAAATAATGCAAAAAGTTGAGACACTTGGAGTAAATATTATACAGTGATTATTATTATTCACAATTCTTAAAAATATACAAGAACGATGTTTCGTACTCTAAGATTCTTGCAGTAATAGTAACAAGTAGCAGAAAATATAAAGTCAGGTAGAATACAATAGAATTATTTTAAAAGTTGAAAGTTACAGGAAATTAGTTTACAAATTGGAATAAGATGGATAAAAATCAGCTATGTATTGCTAAGTTTGAAAATTATTTAGAATATTCTTGCAACAAAATAGTCTAAGAAAGCATAGCAAAGTCAACAATTTGCTAAACATGTTCTAAGCAATGGCACCTTCTGAGCTCGCAATGACTCACCGGCATTTATCACCGGCGTGGCCAACTAATTGTATTCATTTCTTCATAGAAGCAGACGACCATTCACTTAATTTATATACGTTGGCATTACCATCGAATTTGAATGGAGTCGTAGTGGTGTGTTTATTTACTTAGGACTCATTGCTCTTTAATTTTTTTGAAGATTTTTTCTCTTCTTGGATTTCAATTTCCATTTCGTTTACTGGAATTGGAATCTGAGACTGCATCTGGAAATTCTGGATCTCTGTGTCCTGAGTTCCATTTGCGTCCATGGCACGTTTTTTTGCTTGTCGGTTGAGGACTATTGACCTCACTTTACCCATTATTTCGGGAGCGCAAGGTAAATTTTTTGGTTGCGGAGCGGTATCAGGAATGGCATCAGGAGTGTTGTTGCAGTTTTCCTCTAGGACTATTCAAAATTTCAAAATATGAAAATTAATGAAGTATTCAAAGAATTACAGAAAAGCAATAAAATGATAAGAAATTTGAGCCAAAACATTACTTAGTTGTGAGCTGATAGCTTCGTCAATCTCTTTAGCTTCATGAACGGCCGGAGTCGGCGGAATGTTGTCCAGAATGCTAAAGGCGTACGTGTCAAAAGTGTAGTTCCCGGTCCACATCTCATCGGTCTCATCATCATCAAGATACTCTTCCATCGTCCCTGTGCAACTAACTATTCAAAATTTCAGAATCAATTTATGCAATCAGTAAAATAAATGCGATGAGCTTGACTACTATGTCCAAAGAAAATTTAAAAATATATAAAATTAGCTTACAAACTGTACGAACGTGTACTTGCAATTTAACTGGATTGCTGGGTGAAATTGCAGCAGAATGTGCTGAAAATTTCACTTTGTTCTAAGTACTGGTAAAACTGGGGGAATTTATCCAATTATTTTTTAAAAAACCCAAAAATGCAAGGAGGAGGAATGGAGCAGCTTTAGAAATTAGCAACTAGGTTTGATAGTTAGTTTCCCCAATGGGCAAAATTCAGACTGAAGCTTTTGGCTTAAGGATTCTAGTTTTTTGAGGGTTCTTTTACACGTCCGAATACACGTGGCAGCAAATTTTTGACATTTGTGACTGAAGGAGTTGTAAGGGTCAGAGTCCGAGATACCCTTCCGTCTAGAAGTCACGTAGAAGGTGGGAAGTCGCTAGTGTCTACATAAAGGAACTTTTCAGAAAAGTTGGATCTACTCTACATTAGAATTGCACACATTGAACTAAAACTACACTCGCCTCGCTCATTACGGAGTGAAAAGAAAAATGACTCGATTTTGTTACATTCGGTTTTATTGTTTAGTCTATCGCATTACACCACAGCTCGCGCTCCCACTCCGTGCTCAGCCGGTCTCTCAAAATTTACAATAGGAATTTATCGACATATTTTTGATGTGTTAGCTTGATGTCTCACAATTAGTTGGACGTAGTTTTGTGTTTGTTTTAATGTGAGATTTGAAATCTTTTGGACTTTGCGAATTGATTAATCGCAGTCGTAGTAAGGAAGTCCTTCAGCAGTGTAGCCAGAGCATGTATTTGTAAGCTCTACTTTGACTGTGTGAGGGCCTTTAGGCTTACATTTCCTTCTAGTCATAGTCATAGGATAAGACAGGCAAAAAAGTGGCACAACGTATTCGTTCCCATCATAATCCATGACAAATTCTAAGTCACCTGTTCAATTAGAGTGAGACCAAAAATTACTTAGAATAGAAATGGTAAAATACTTTGTCAAACTTTGTGCAAAGTTCGTTTTCGATTGACAGGCTTATGTACCGTAAGGGATGTAAAGTTGATAAAAGTTGATAATGAATTGAGCCGTTTCATAATTTTTGTCGAAGAATGCATCGGAGGCTTCCTTGATGATGTTCCAAACGTGTTGCCTGTAAAAGTAGTCCCTACGCCTTGAATTCCAAAATTGCTTCCGCATATTTATGTAGTAGTCAATTGGCTTGGGATTCCTGTCAGACCAACGGATAGGACAAGTTCGAAGTTGTTTTTTCCCTGGAAAAATTCAGCATCATTATCAATTTAATAAAATGACACGATTAAATTTGAATGCAAATTTGTTTTAGTTGGAATTGCTAGATTTTTAATTGCATACTTAGTTCTTTGGGAAGATGGGTGTGACTACGACAAGTGTTAACCATTCCGTAGCAAGTAGTACGCATCAATCCGTAGCAATTTCCCATCGTGCCTGGAAATTTCCTTCTGGTGACGATACTTTTAAGTAATTGTGGGACAAGAAAGCGCACAACAAATTGCCGGAATTTCCTAAAGATCAAGTTAAATTTGTCAAAATTTTGGCATAGGTTTGCAAAACTACTCTTGCATGACTAGACGAATAGTTTACGATTTTGTGAGACTCACGTTCAGCGTTTAAGATTCACACTCATGCGAGGTTTGAGCAATTTATGTTATCAACTCACAATTTTTGGAAACGCAAATTAGTCAAACGTAAGGTTGTTGGTCAAATTTGAATAGGTCAAAAAATTTGTTGATTCAATTGTTTTCTAAAATTTGTAATTTAATAATCCATCCGTTGCTGAAGCCACCATGAATTATCATCTGCAGTCATGGAGACAAAATGCTGCTGAACGTAAGATTCGGCAGAAGAATTCAGCATTCGGCATAAGAATAAATTTCCGATTTTTGCTGCATTTGGTATGGTTCAGTTTACGCCGTGTTCAATTTTCTGCATTACGCGTAGCGAACCTATTTCTCCATTTTTACTTTTATGTCAGTTTTCATTCCAAAAACAATTCTCAATTTTGACTATACTTTTCCAGAAATGCTTTAATTCTTAAGTAAAGCTAAAAGCTTAACGAGTCAAAGGTTTAGCTAACGAATCGGGAGGTAAATGAAAGAAGCTAGCGTAGTTGCTAGTGAGTGAAGTCATTAGTCATGTTTCTTGGAAGAGTTTGAAACCCGTGTGAGCAAAGTGAAGTGACTTTTAAGGGTTGTAAATGCTGTAATATTTATGAGTTTAAACTCGTACCTGCTTGAAAATGAGACACATAGTCCATAATCCAAGACTGACAAGTAATAAAAGGATTAGTAGTTTGTAAAACAGAACATTTATTTCGCCCTTATCGGCCCTATGCACTAAAAACGATTACAATACGATGCTACGATACACAATCACAATTTCAAAGTTACACTCGAACTCCTATTGAATTCATTTAATTAGTCCTAAGACTGGTAGCGGTAGAACTTCCGGTTCAATTAGTTCATCAAATTGACTGATCGGAATTTATGGCTAGTGTCTAGTTCACATACATTTTTGTTCATTTTTCATTTCATAATTCCGTAGCTGTTTCTTCTGTAGCTTTTGAGTTTGCAATTGCAGCTGATTCTTTATCATCTTTGGTTCTATCTTTTGCAATCAAGTCTTTAGCCTTTTCAGTTGCAACTTCAACTTTCTCATCTGATTGGTTTGATTTTTTGTCACTTTGATTCGATTCTTCAAACTGAGACGTCTCAGAAGTCGACTGTTTCCCCGAACTATTGTCACTTTCACTTTCATCATCCACAATCAAATTATTCGGCTGGCAAACAACATAAAATGGAATGTCGTAGGATTTGCCACGAGCATCCAAGACGGAAACAAGTTGACCTGCGGAATTTTTAGGAATTAAGTAAACAAGTCTGGAGAGGAGGAGAATGATGACATAATTGTCTTAATCGTACATAATCGTTGAAAATTACCGTAGGGCAAGAATAGTCCTGATTGTTCAAAAATTGTCTGAGCCAACTCGACTTCATTGTTCTGTACGCATTTCACTATCACCTCCAGAATTCTGTAAACTCTTCCCTCGACGGGGTCATTTGTAGCGGTGTACCAAAACACGTCTCTCATATCTTGAAGTTGACTGGCAGTGATTGGCACTTTGCACTCCCAACCCAACCGACGATCCATAATTTTGGTGTTTCCTGCAAAATTACAATTGAATTTATAGTTTATGCAAATTATTAGACAAGAAAATGGTCAAAATTAATTTCAAACAACGGTAATCTTACGAAAGTCTTGCGGAAGCTTATACGCAGGGCGGAAGCGGATGCAATTTCCCATCTCAAGCTTTTCGATTCAGGAATTCTGAGAAAGTGCAAACAAAGTTTATGCATGAAATTCTTAAAATTTAGCAAGGAAGAATAACCTGTTCTATTAAAGTTTAAATAAAATGTGTAATACTTTTTGTAAAAAGAGTAAAAGCTGACCCTATAAACTTGGTCGGTCTCTGTGAAGTTTTGGACTGGAAAATTAAAAGTAGTTTCACTAGCCGAACCTTGAACCTCAGGAGTAAAGTTTTGACTTAGTTTTATTCTCAGAGAAGACCTCAATCACAACAAACAATCACGACGAATCAAAGTCAAAGTCGGAAATCTTAAAATTGTTTACTTTGAGTTTGTGTATTTGTAGTCGTTAAGCAGAAATTATTGACTTGGCTAACATTGCATTGGCTTGGAAACGGAGTAATAAATAAAAATTGCAAGATCGACAACTGCTATTTTAGTGTGGGGAATTGCGGTGACAAATCAGAGAAGAAACTTAGCTTGAAACATTTAGATTGGGAATTGAGACTTGTCGATTAAAATCTGAGTCGGTTACTTATACAACTTTAATCTACTGATATATAGATTTGAGTGCGCATTAATTCATTCAAAAAAACGGATAGTTCAGCTATCCACGATAGTCCAACGCAATTGTTGGACCCCAATTCCAAATCAAGACCTGAACATTTCCTAACTAGGTAAATACAAAATATTTAGCCAATGCCAAACGCGAAAAACATACTTGTAATACAAAGTGCGTTTTTGGCAATCGCCAAAGAATGTGAGCGGGATGCATCGGTTCATTCAGCGATTGTTGGGTCTACTGCTTGTGCAGTGCAGGTTCCAGAATTCCCACAGATAGATTCTTAGATCTGCTGTTCATCAGTGCTTTTGAGAAGTAGGTCAGCTTCTTTTTTCAGTAAGATAGTTGGACTTGCAGGTGTTGGCACATGTTGAGGAATTTCATGGCAAGATATTGGATAGGACAGGATGTGATGAAGGGAATATTATTGAGCAATTCCATTCCAACCCATGGGCAGTAAAAGTTTTGAAAGATCGACAGAATAATAACGTCTAATCATCAATATGGAAAAAATTTAAAGTTGCTAAGATTTGAGAGGAATCTGATTGCATCCGATCCAATGAAGCAAAGGATAGACAAGCAGATTAAATTCATCAGAGAAGAGGAATATCACAATTCCAAGAAAATCGATTCAGGGAAGGATGACTCTTTCGTTGATTTTGTTTCCTGGTGTTCACATTATTGACGAAGACTAGAACAAATCTTGAGTGGTATAAAATTTGTAACCTAAGTAAATAAATTCACTCTTCAATGCTTCATAAGGTTTGAAAGAGCTCATGTATCATAAAAGCAATATTGGTTTCAAGAAAGAGTTTAGTAGAAGTCGTAACTCTTTTGTAGTGGATTCTTAGAGGCTAACCGTCCCTAATCCCTACTGAAAACACTAGGAATTGTATAGATAGCAGTTTTTAAATGCACTTAGGGTTGATGATTCATGAGTTAAGCTAGCTAGCATTGTTCCTTTCATTGTGTTTTGTGCAGTCGACAAATGATTGAATGCTTGCCGCCCCTGGTTCTGGCTGCTCTACAGGAATGAAGTCATCGCATTAGTAAAAAAAAACTTCGGATTTTGAGTTGAAATTAGCAGCATTATTACAAAATATTGAAAACAATTTTGGTCCTGGGTTGTCACTTTTACATGAAAAAATGCTTTTTAACCAGCAGGAGATAAAGCATAAAGTTGCATCGGCTTTGGCTTTCTTTGAAATGCAGTAAGTGCAGATGGTGTGGTTGAGTGGTTGCAGTTGTAATTCTGCTTAGAGTCGACTTTAGCCATGTGCTTCGAGCATGGGCTACTAACCACAACAATTATTGCGAAACCAAAGTCCATGCTCTGCTCTACAGACGAAGCGTTTTTGCAAACAAGAATTTATTATATAAGAATAAAAGACGTTTGCGAATCACAAATACGATGTAGCTAACTAGTTCGGGGATTGAAATCCATATGCTCCCACCACCTTACCTTTTTGTCTTTTTACTCCATTTTACTGCAATTTATGTAATGGAATAGTTGTATGCTAGTCAAGCAAGTTTTTAGCAACATTGCAGATTTTGCAGAAAAGATTGCATTAGTAAAGTAAACGCTTAGAGATGAATCCACACTTTTCCCATGAGTATAGGCTAGGTATAAATGTAAGTATAATTCCCTTGTACAGTACAGTACATAATTATAATCATGATGATGGAGAAGTACAAGTAAGCTAAGTGCATGCGGTTGATAGGATATCCTTAAAACTTTATTTCAATCCATTTGCTTCCAACGATTTGCAAGGATTCTTCAAACCGCTCGTTGTGGTGGAGTGGAAAATACCAGGAACAGAAACTTTTGTGCGGTTCTACTCTGCAAACTTTAACAACTTCATCATCGAAATTGAAATTGCAACTTGAATCAGCTCCAGGCTCCAGGGACAATTATTGACGATTGTTGTCATGTTGAGGTGAAGAGAGTTCTGCTAAAGTTCCTAGGACCGTTCCATTCCGTCCAAAACTAATTGTCGACAATATGGGCTTTCTCCAGTATAAATACGAAGTGACCTGAGTTTGGAGATCCACAGGAAATTTGTAAGCTTTGGAACGCTGTGCTTGTTCAAATTACTTCTCTGATCATTTTAAACTAATTAAATTCATCTCTGCAATTGTAATTACACAAAATGCATTGGTTAATAAGTTTAGTTATTAAATATGCGGGTGATTCGAATTCCACGTGGTGTTGTGTTGGTGTGAAGTAGGTGAGTTAGTGCGGCTATGTACTTTAGAGTATGCAAAAAAAAAATTGGTAATTGAATCAAGAGTTTATTTATGTGGTAGTGGTAGTCTCCCATGTTTACTAATTTAAATTGGAATTAAATGAATCATAGGCCAGGCAATATTTTCTGAGAACGAAGAATACCATGTGCACCTGCAGCTGCACTGTACAGGTGTTATTTCTAGCATATTTAATTATTTTCAACCACTCTAGATCATGAAATACTGTAGAATCCGTTGCTTTATTTAGTGCAAAATTATCGGGGAAGAGTTTAATCAAACGTGAATTGAATAGTAAGAGCTTTCGAACTATTTGAACTTGCATTGCATCGTTTTGCAAAATATCAACACGATGAACAGCCCAACAAATAATCGAAACAGCTGAATATCTTTTTCATTAGTTTTATTTGCACAAGTGCTCTGCACTTTAGACTGTACATTTTCCAGGCCAAGTACTTATATATTCAGCCAGAATTTTGATTCTATTCTTAACTAGTACTAAATGTAAATTTTGCACTCGTACTTAATTTTAATTTCAATGCTCTTCATTATTTGATTCTAGTAGTGCGCTTCTCGTGTGCAATACACCCGGAAATGCAATTAAAATCGAGCAGCTATCTAAATCCGAAGTCATTCATGAATGGATGAAACATTTGCGAACTCAACGCATCGTTTGTCACACCAGTCAGACGAAAATGCGAAGTTCTTTTCATGGGTATTGAATCCATGCTGTGATTTGATTTAAAGGGAAAAGTCAAAGGTGAGAAGAGTTTTTGGAAATATTTATCTGTAACTCGAATTAGGTCATTAGTCATGTATGTTCATCCATCCTTTGGGATTTGGAACTCTGTCCAGTTCACACGTTCACAGGGTGGATCAATGTGCAGTTTTTCGCAAAATCTTTGGAAAACTTACCAAGTAATGCTGATCTGATCAAAAATCTAACGAATTGTGCATGCTCTTATTGAAATTAAAATCTAGTCAATGGCAATCATAGGTCTCGTTCAGAAAGGCTTCTGCATGTTAAGTCCACCACTTCTTTAAGTTATAGTTGTCCCCGAGGCAGAGCACCGATTGTGAATTTATGCGAAAATCCTACTTTTGCAGTCCACTCTGATGTCAACTTGTAATTGAACTCTGCCCCTTCCTGGACGTGGAAAAATGTATTACAAGTTGCGGTTTTAGTGGTTAAACCAATAACCTCAAACTAAACTCTTTTTTTATGGACCTATTAACGTAGTCGTACGGCATTGGTCTTGCTGGTTAGAACAAATTAAAATTTTGCAAGGTTTTGGTTTTGGTTAAATTGATATCTAATATTGCTGGAGCTGTACCAATAGCAATACATACACATACGCATACGAATTCATAGTGCTTGCGAATACTTGGGAGGAAAACTAAAGTCCAACTGAGAAATGAAACCAAACACACGCATTAAACTTTGTTAAAATTTTAACAAATTAAAGAATACAAAATTTGTTTTGTATTACTGCTGCAAAATAAATGTTCTGCTGACACTAAAAGCCCATTTTTGAAGTGTAAATACTACCAACTAAATTGTACAGTGCGCAAGTTAGTGGAGGAAGTTTTTCCCCAGGTCATCGCATCAACTCTCCCGCTGTAAACTTTTGCAGTTCGCAATTCTCAATTAACTATACCAAAAAAAAACCAAATATTTATTTACTTTTTTTGTGTGTGAAGTGAACCCTGTTGTGTTTGCCATTATTCAAGAGTCAAATCATAAACCCAGGCTGTGAACGATAAAAGAAGACGAGGACCAAGAGATAAGTATGTAAATCGCGATATCAGATAAATGAGATAATGCGACATTGACATTTCATTTACTCACATTCACATATACGTATTTCATTTTTAACCTCAAGTCAAGTCCCTTAATTTTGCATCTAATTTTTCATAGAATTACTCCACTGTCGCGTTGTCCATTCGGTAGTAACACAAACTAAAGTTGTAGAGTAAATTTCGTTGACCATTTTACGACATTAAATACCTGTTTGGGAATGCAGGCAGTCGTGATAAATTTAGGTTTAGCAAATTTTCTTATAAATAATTTTCGTGTTTCTTGGCTGAGATTAAGAGCTGAGCTGAGATCTGAGATGATCTAAATAATTTTCCAAGTTGATTCATTTACCAAAGAAAGGTTAACGAATGGCAAGGTCTGCGTAACTGAATTAAATTTAAATCCGACATGCATAATCTGCCAAATGAAATGATTAATTTAATTTTTTTTATCTCCAGTTCACATCACTCCAGGCAGGCAGGCATGCATGGACTTGACATCACTTTGCGTTATGTTGTTTTGAACTTACAAAGTTACAAGTGCTGCAGGATGTAATTGTGTTTTTGGATTTATTCTCAAATTCATTAAACGTTTGACTCGACCAGTTGTCCAGTAGTGCGAGTGCAGTGCGATGCAATGGTATTTAGCATACAACTAGCTATCGAGAAGTGAATCGAGTCTTAATAAACTCTACAAATACAAATAGTCCACGTGATTGACCTCATCAATTAAATATTTAAGATTTGAACAACTGAGGCAGTCAGTCAGGCAGACCACACGGGGACAATTTTGACAGAGTTTACATGTGAGGAATGTTTCGGAAATGTTCAAAGGATCTCCGGGATGAACGCTTAAATTCTTATAAAAAATTAAAAACATAAACGTTGAACAACAATCTTAACCTAGCTTGCTGAGCATTCACAAATGGTGTCAAGCAGAAGTACAAGAACGAAGACGCCGAAGCAGCAAGGTAGGGTATTAAAATCTAAATCTCAATTTTAATTTTATCTGAAGAAGATTTCTGGTAAGGTAGGTCTTTCTAAAGTTGTGAAACGATAATTGTAATAGTAATTGTTGCAACATTGGCGCCGATATTATCGTATAAAGTTGTAAGAGAGTTGTTGTCACGTAACGTGACAACAACGTAATATATTCTTTGCCTTCTTCGTTGAGTAAAATGGTTTGGAGATTCAATTGCAAAGTTTATTTACAAAATTAGAAATCGCAAAGCTCGCATTCAGGAGATTTCAAATAAACAAATCTGACATTCATTCTGCTGAGACTTGCCATAAAATCAATCTGAGTTTCCGGCTCCGGCCAGATCGCTTTGTCAGCAATTCCTGACCTTTTTGGTTTAGGATTCAGTACCAGCCAACTGTCAAGATTAGGATTGAGAAAACAATAATATTAATCATTCACTCTGCAAGATTTAAGTCTAGGGAGAACCGTAGCTAATTGTAATGACAAAAGTACGTAAATGGCGCGAGCTGTTCTATTGAATAAACATATTTTTGTTAGCGGGGACAATTGCATTTGCTGCATTGCATTGTGTAAGCACACTAAAGTTTTTGCTTCCAATTTCCCGACTCCTAATTTGAAGGCAATAAAATCATGTTCGTCAAATTCGTTGACTTTGGAAAATTAGAGGGCATACGTTAGACAGTGTGACAAGTTTAGTGGCTGGTAAACGCTGAAGTAGAAACAAATCTGGTTATCTGGTCAGACATCCGATCCGAAAGTTCTGCTTAAAGTCAAAGGGTCAAGCCAACAAACCGAATGATATCATCTCGTTCTCATGATTTGACTTGGCTCGAGGAAGACTTGCTCAATGTTCGATTGTGTGAACTGTCCCCAATTGTATTTCACACAACAAAATTCACGATGATTTCGAACTTTGATTTCTCATGGATTAAAGTCTGGAAAGTTTTGGTGCAAGTCTTGTTCGAGTCGTTCGTTAGGATTTTGTGGGGAATGTGAATGAACTCCATTTGAGATAATATTTCATAGTTTGGAGAAATTGAATGAATATGACATGAATTGTTTTTCTCGGGAGAAATACTTTTTCCTCTGAAGAATCAATCAGCAGGGAAAAATAAAAATAAATGATGCCGGATGCCAGAAACTTTTCGTTGAAGCCTGGGTGGGTGACTTGGTTGGAATTATAGGACGGATTTGCGGAATTTGGCTAATACACAACAATGGTTGGGGCAAATCTATCCCAAGATTAGCTTTAGAAAATCTGCGATTTATTTCTACTCTGTTACGTCACGGTTGTAAATTTTTGGAATTGTGCATTCAAACTAATTCACGTGCTTCGATTTCTTGGAGAGCCAGTAATTGACACTTACTAATTGAAGCCTTGCATTCAAATTATGGTTTAAGCAGAGCAGAGTTTTGTATTCCAGGGTCATTGTAGTCATAAGTACAACAATTTGCTTATACCGCTAACCAGAGTTAGTATAATTATTCCAACAGATGCGTCTATCCTTGTCAGGCAGAATATTCTGAAAACATAATTGTAAAACAACGTCCACATTGCAATTTTCAATTTGCAATCATTTCAGTGTCAGAGGTGTCGAAGGTACTTTGGGCCCGGTGGTGGTGGTGGGTGAAACTAGTTTTTCTATAGAAAGGGTATTTTGGAAAATCGTTAATTTAAGTTGAAAAAGTTATTTGTGTGGTGGTATCGGTGTCATTTGGCAGAAAAAAAAACACAGACTCAAAGCCTAGCGAATCTACCAAAGCAATCTTTTCTGAAAATTGTTTATTGCGTCAAAGCGGTCAGTCAGTCAGGCGAGTAGGAATCACAATTTGTCATACATGTTTGTTTGTGTGCATTCTAATTTCAAACACTTTTCAGTGGAGTGCGAGTGGAATTTGGAAATACAGGAAGCGTGGTATAATTGTTAAAATTAGACCAATGCAATGGCTGTCGATTGTTCATTTCAAATTGAAAGAGTTAGATGAGCAAAATAAAGTTAGTTAAGAGTTTCTATGCAAATACTACTGACAGTAGCCATCGCATTGTCATTGCATTGTCGTCGTCGTGGTACGTCGCACCATAAAATCGGGGACTAGATTAGGGTTTCTGGAACAGGAGAATGAGGAGATGACGAAGGGAAAATCTAAGGAAGAGTTCCTCAACTTTTCCAAGTTAAATGTTCCCCTTCTAGTTAGTTCTACAGTTAAACAATTCAGTCCTCAAAATGTACCCAAATCTTACGTAATTTGTGGCGTCCAATTGTCATGACATGATTAGCCGGCCATTATTGCGATTAAGTCACCATGCAAATTTTGCCCTACCTCTACCGGCTCTCAATCTTTCGGATCAGTCGTGGCTCTCTTGTCAGTCAACGATGTGTCCAAAACAATTTTGTCACCAGTTCTGTTCTTCCTAATTAATTATTAGTCAGTTCATCAGTCCTCCCAAAGGTTGTTATCTCGTCCATTGTTTCATACTTGACCCGTGCGTGCGTGCATGTGCGTATTGACTATCTAATCTCAAAAACTCAAGTTCTCAAGTGCTCCGGACTTATGAACAAACGAAATTCTCAAAACTATAAAATCACGACAACCAAATCCCCGCCATTAGTTAGGTGTATCACAAATAGACTTGTTTTTTGACTCAGTTGGTGATTGACTAAAATAGTTGCCGTCCTTTTACTGATTACACTTTTAGTATTAGTTTGAACGCGTGCCGTGGTGGTTCGTAGGTGGTGGTTGTGCCTGGAGAACAATTAATTTTTTTAAAAAGTTTTCTTTGAAATTCGTTAATGATGAATCAAGAAAATCCAAAACCCGATAATGGACAAGTGGAAGCAGCTCCTCGTGCTACGCATGAGCCGAGCCCTGGCTCAGAAGATTTGTAAGAAATCAAACTCATTAAATTGTAATTAAGGAAGGTGTGCTAGGCATTGCATTCGGGCTAACATTAATTGCATAACTTTGCTGCAAAGCCCCATTCATCAGTAGCCTAGCACTAGCTTGAGCTTTGCAATTTTATCTTGACTTTTATCTGGCAGACATTCAGCGTTTGATTACTTAATGGACTGGAATAAACTAGACAAAACAATACAGCTAATAACTGAGAGAAAGAGCACAAATACTAATAAGCACAAATAATTCAAAACTTTTGCAGATATTTTTGTTTACTTTTATTCATTTCATCAAGCATTCAGTGTGCAAATCAAAGTGCGGGATGAGAGTATTATTATTTGAGATGCTAACTTCGCAAAAATTGAAAACATTACTTGGTTGGTGTATGTATATAATAGAGTCTGGTTGCGAAATTGCGACAATTGCGAGTATGATTAAGTTTCATTGTGCAAATTGTGTTGTTGTTAAAATGCACACTTTTTACCTTGTTTAGTTCGAAAGTTAGTACGCACAATGAATTTCATGAGAATTTTTCCTAGTCAAAATGAAAAAGTTGGAATCGAATGATTGGCCAAAAACCAAAGTCTTCCCGGAAAGTAAAGAATCACACCCGCAACGCAATACATTTTGCATTCATTTCATTGTTCTTCAAATGAGTCGCATTTCATGTTTTCTGATATCATAGCATAGCTCTACCTAAAGGCACGCGACGCGACGCATTTCGGTTTTTATGATTGTGCGATCTAGAAAACTTTATGATCCAATGATCGTTAAGATTAGTGACCTACAACAAAACACTCTTAAATTTTTTTTTGAAAGCGTGTCAGTAGTTCTTGCAAACTAGTTCATGACCATTGTTCTTTTTCAAGTGACGAATTCATGAGTGGATAGTTTTTTTTAATTAATTAGTTGTTTTCCAGCTTCCTCAATCCAGAGGAATTAAACTCGTCACAGTTGACGATTATGCCAGCATACGAGCCACTCTCCCTTGACTCGGAAGAGAGTTCAAAATGGCAAGAATTACCCGAATCTCAAGCTCAATGCTTTGGCTACCGATATTACCTTCCAAAAGTAATCTTGTGGTACACCATGAATATTTGCTTGCTTGGAGCACCCTATGTATTCGGGCGATGGTATTGCCGTTTCAAAATTGCTGCCCAATGCGTCCCGGAATGCCTTCGTCGTGCAAATGTTGTTTTAGTCAAGGTTAGAGAATTATTCTTAGAAGTATTCTTTCAAAATATTGCCAAAAAAATTAAATTACTATTTCAATGTCTGTAGGACTCAGATGACAGATATTTTATGGTCGACGTTCATGAAGACCCGATAAAATTGCAGCGGAATGAAATTACTGTTTTGGAACGAGCATTACTCTCACGGACCACGGATAAGAAACGACTCAGATCTCTACTCCAATCTTCACCGGTTGTTCGGAACTTTATTTTTCATCATGAGAAATATGTTTGGGATGACATTCAAAAACAATTTCGAAGAATCGAAGGGCTGGATGGCTATACTTGCAATGGCTTGCTCAGAATCTTCCAAGGACACTCCGACACCAGACTTGAACAAATGTACAAAAACCAATATAAAGCAATAATACTGTAACATTGCCTGCTTTTTGTTGGGATATGTAAGTTTAAACCTATGGCCTGGGCCTGGCAATGTTCTTGATTTTTTCAGGAGAACAATTTACGGTCAAAATATAATTGAGGTGGAAGTTAAAGGCATTCATCGGCTTCTTGTGGATGAAATTCTCAACCCTTTTTACTTTTTCCAAGCATTCAGTGTTTGTCTTTGGATTCTGGACGACTATGTCATCTATGCTATCTGCATTTGCATTATTTCTTCGATTTCCATATCTACTTCTATTTATGAGACTAGAACCCAGCAAGTGAAGGTCAGAAATATGGCAGTTGGTGAGCCTGAAGGCCTTCTCACGGTTCGGCGTGCCAACGAAGGTAAACCAACTCGACAAAGATTTCCATTTAGATTTTGGAATTAATTTTTTGTCTGTCCCCGTATTTTGAACTCATTTGATTACTATTTGCATGTTTGCAGTGGAAGTCCAAGTTTCACCTAAGGATTTAGTTCCTGGCGATATAATTGTGCTCCGACCTGATGGCTGTGTCATGTGAATATTTTTATAGAATTTGCAATAATATTTAGTATTTATGCAATATTCCTTCTAACATTTTTTAATATTCACAGGCCCTGTGATGCTGTGCTCATCAACGGATCTTGTATCGTCAATGAAAGTATGCTGACAGGGGAGTCTGTTCCAGTCAACAAAGCTGCACTTTCACCCTCAGATGAAATCTATAATTCGGAAACTCTCAAACGTAGTACTCTTTATGCTGGAACAAAAGTTATTCAGACTAGATTCTACGAAGGACGAAAGGTACGTTTTGAACTAAACCAAAAGTAACAATGCATGGCAAATTATTAGTAGCGGAATTAGTATTTTTCACAAATTTGATTACAGGTCGCCTGCCTAGTCGTACGTACTGGATTTAACACTCAAAAGGGTTCTCTGATTCGCTCGATTCTGTTCCCGAAGGAGGCTGGACTACATTTCTATCACGACGCCATGAGATTCATCCAATTCTTATTTGGGATTGCTTCTATTGGGATGATGTGGTCAGTCTACATGTACATTGACCGAGGGGTAAGTCATTGTTTAAAGCCATAAATATTACAGGTCGTGAGTACTTGGAATAAAATTTAATGGTCAATTTTTGTCATAGGCTTCATTGAAGACAGTCATTGTTAGAGTCTTGGATATCGCAACAATTGTAGTTCCACCAGCCTTACCTGCAGCCATGACTGTCGGCGTTGTTTACGCTCAGTCCAGACTGAAGAGGAAGAATATATTTTGCATTTCACCTCAAAGAATCAATTTTTGTGGACAGATCAACTTGATATGCTTTGATAAGACTGGGACTCTGACCGAAGAGGGTTTGGATCTTTGGTGTGTGGTTGCTTGTGAAGAGAAAGAGATGAAGTTTTTAGAACCGATCGCTGACCCTTCGGTCTTACCTGATTCAAATCCACTAATGAGAGCCATGGCTTCATGTCATTCCTTGACGTACGTTAATGGAGTCCTTATCGGAGACCCACTAGATCTGAAAATGTTTTCATCAACCAAATGGGTATTTTATTCTTCAAAAGTCAGCTTTCTCGTACCTTGTTCAACTAATTTTGCTGTATTTTGATCATTTAGGTACTCGAGGAACCCCAAGTTGGGACAGAAATCACTCGGTTCGACGTGTTAGTTCCAAATGTAGTGAAAACCGATAGCGTAGAGTTAGGAATTCTTCGGGATTTTGAATTTACTCCACAACTTCAAAGAATGTCCGTCGTGGTCAGAGATTTGACCAATCCACAAATGTTTCTTCATTGCAAAGGATCTCCAGAGAAAGTCAGTAGTTTGTGTCTGGAACTTCCAGATGACTATGAGCGCGTTCTTGACTCTTTTACCGTGAAAGGTTACCGTGTTTTAGCCTTGGCTTGGAAACCTATTGAGGAGTTGAACTGGCACCACGTCCAACGTACTCCGCGTGATGAAGTTCGTTTAGAATACAATCGAATAGAACAAATTATGATTTTTGACCAATATAAATTATAACTTTTACCAATTTCACCACAGCTCGAGAGCGGCCTAAGATTTGGTGGCTTCTTGGTCATGCAAAATAGTCTCAAAAAAGCATCTAATCCTGTCATCGAGGAATTGTCAACTGCAAACATACGCTCACTCATGGTCACTGGCGATAATTTGTTGACAGCAATCAGTGTTGCTCGAGAATGCGGCATGATTCCTTCTTGCGATAAGGTACAAGCGGAATAATTCTCACAACAATTGATTAGTTGTGAAATACGCCTCAATGCGTTACTACATTTTGTCATTATTCCAGGTAATCGTAGTGCACACGACTGAAGAAGGTGAAGTACAATACAAGCTAGCCGCACACCACCTCGAGCCACTCGAGTCCCCACAAGAGGAAACAAATTCTCAGGACGAGAGCTCAATTTCTCCTATAAATGGGGCTGAAGTGGATGATGTAGAATTAGACGGAAATTTGCGAAGTCGAAAACGACGAATTAGTTCACAATCTAACCGTAGTGCTGGACCAGACGCCTTGATTGACATGGATCGTCTGGTCAAAATCTTACCGAACAAATCCACCAGCACCAGCAATGTTGCACAAGTCATCATCGATTTGCACGAATCTAACTATCATTTCGTTCTGACTGGAAAAACTTGGGACGTCTTGAGAGAAAAATGTCCAAGACCTACTTTCGAAAAGATTTTGGCCAAAGGTACAGTTTTTGCACGTATGTCTCCTGAGAGTAAACGGGAGCTTGTCGAAGAATTGCAGGTTAGTAATCGAAATTCAATAATTTTGACTCAATAAAGTCAAAAAAATGTAATTTTGGTGTATATTTTTTAGGGCATTGGCTACATTGTTTCAATGTGTGGAGATGGTGCAAACGATTGTGCTGCCTTAAAAATGGCACATGTGGGAATTTCTTTGTCCGAAGCCGAAGCCTCTGTTGCAGCTCCTTTCACGTCAAGCGAACCGAACATCTCTTGTGTCCCAAATTTAATTCGTGAGGGTCGTTGCGCCATGGCCACAAGTTTTGGAATGTTCAAATACATGGCACTCTACAGTTTAATGCAATTTACTTCCGTCCTCCTCCTTTATCATGTACGTTCAAATTAAGATTTATTACTGCCAGTGTCAAATTTGTTTAATAATTTAGCCAATTGTTTTCCACAGAACTTCACAAACTTCGATGACGCTCATTTTTTATACATTGATTTGGCCATCACTACCACAATTGCGCTGCTAATGGGGAGAACCGGCCCTTATGAGAAAATCGCACCAAAACCGCCAGCTGGACGCCTAGTCACTTTTCAAAATATTTGCTCACTTCTGGCTCAAGTCATCTGGGCGGTTTTGATTCAGTTCTCAGCTCTGTTCTGGCTTCAACAACAATCGTGGTATGTCCCAGTGGCCAATAAAATGACAGACGCGGATGACTTGCACAAACTATGCTGGGAAACTACCACGATCGTCTCCGTCACGTCCTTTCAGTATCTCATCATATGCTTCATCTTTTACGTTGGACCGCCGTACAGGAAACCAATTTACTCAAATGGTAAAATACAAATATTTCCAATCGAAATTTTTGTGTTGATTTTATATCCGAAAGTTAAACCATGCTAATATTTTTCAACAGTACTTCTTCTCCTGGATCTTATTGTTTTGCTAGCCTGCTCAATTTTCTTGGTGGTATACCCTGTCGGCTTTGTAGGAAAACTGTTTCAACTGATGCCAGTGGAAGACGAGAACATCAACTTTCGTCTCGGCCTTTTGCTTTTCCCAGTCATCAACTTTTCAATTGCCTTTCTCTTAGAGGTAAGAAACCAAATTAGTACTGTCTCAAATGAAGCATGTTTTAGTTTACTTTGACGTAATAGTAAATCGTCATAACTATTTGACTGATTATTAGAAAAACATGTCATCTGACAGAGGACTGGCTGTGATGCTTGCCAAAGCACTTGGTCGTGAGAAAACTAAAGAGAAATATGAAGAAATCAGGGAAAACCTATCAAAGGATGCCGCCTGGCCACCAATAATACCCTGATGATTCCTATCGTCCTTCTTAAAGATAAAACCATTTGGTTGTTATAATTTATAATTAACCTGAAAAGTAGTATGTAGGATTTCAAATGTAGCGTGCTGATTGAGCTCCCCCCGACAGCACCAACTCAGCCTCCTGGAAAGCCAGGTTGCTCTTTTATAAAATATTACAATGGCAGTTTCACTTCCAGATATTTTGAAATTGAATGGAGTTTTCAAATGCTTTGAAACTACGAATACTAAAACTAAAGTACATTATTTTATGTAGAAAACAAATGCAAGGAATAAAGCAACAAATGTCCTGCTTAACTTAAATACAAAACTAGATTCGAGTTTTTTTATAACGTAATTACGTTTAATTATAAACAAAATCACAAAATTTTGACACAGTACCACAATTCAAATCTTGCTTAGGAACTCGGCTAGTGAGCTCTCCTCAATTGAGAAACAAGTAGAAAACGTTATAGCCGCAAATGTTATGGAGAATAGGTGAATGAGAGCTTCGTATTCATCAATCGGCAATAGCATTGTGTCCATTATGTTTATCTGCGGATTTTCCGGCAGAGTTTCCACGTCTAAAAGAAGCTCTTGACGATTGTCTTCAGAAACGTGAATTTTGAAGGTACTGCTGTTGATTAAACCATCTGCCGCATCCACATCCGGCTTTATGACTTCAGATGATGATGATATCGATGATAAGCTGGTTTCAGATGATGATGCGTCCTCAGGATGACGAAAGTGATGGGCTTCAGGGCCTAGCCAAAGTTTTGGCAGTGGAGCTTCTCTGTCAAAGTGCAGATTATGAGGAGCCAGTGTGACTTCCGGCATTCCAAAATACACAATGAATAGGGACACCATGAGGTCTGTAGGATCTATGACTGGCCAAATAGCAGCAGCATCCGTGGTAGCATCATCAGGAAGTATGAAGGCTTCGAGTCTAAATTTGTCATCTTCCATAGTCTCGTTAGCTTGATCACCCTTAATCGTAACTTCAATGGTTATCAATTCTTCCGATAAAATAATTCCAGCTTTTGGGGTCACGATGTAACGCGATGGGGCTGTGACCAACATTCTCCAAGCTATATCATATTCGGATGGATTTGTGATTTCCATGTTGATGGTTTTGGGAACATTTGTATCATATGGTCCCATGAATTTTATGACTCGTTGTGGTTTGGTCTCAAGAAGTTGCTTCAGTTGAGCTGGGGGTTGAGCGTCCGATGCCTTCTTCGGAGTGGCCGGCGGCTCCACCTCCGCCATGGTTGAGAGCTAATTACAATTTTTAAAATAATGATAAGTGGAAAAAACACGAATTCACATCTTGCAAGCTGAAGCATTATTTTTATACAAAGCTTGATTTTCAATCGATCAACAAGAACCGCTGCTTGGCAACAATTCTGCAAAATCCAGTTTGCAGAGTCAAAGTCTGGATTAACGGCGGTGTGCGTCTACTATGGATGATTCTGGTTTAGTCTGTGGCAGCTGTGCGTTTTCTTTCCGAATTTGTTGCTTTTGTTTTACTTGAGATACGAAATAAAAGCTAAATTTCAGATTTTATGTATTCAGATTTCAGAGATGGGATTTTAGTTCAAGTCGATACGATTGCATCTTCACTTCAATATTTTTCCATGAACCTGCTTAAATTGCAAATTGTTTTGCAAAATGCGAGCGAATATCAAAACTGACCATGTAATGCAGTGCAGTGCGTTCTTAGCAAATCTTTCCATTTATTGAGTTGCATTTATTGCAATTCTTGCGCTATGCTAGTAGGAATCCTATTAATATGATCACAAATAAGTCTGCGACATACATTTTGTTTCATTTAATTTTTTAATTTATTACATTTTATTTTGATAATATTTGAAACGTAAATTTTAGCTTCAGTTGAGTCTAAATAAGTTCTTAAGATTTGAAATGTAAATAGCTTCAGCAGAGTCTAAATATTTTTAAGGTTGGGATTGGACGATCATTTCATAAGCTCGAAGTAGGGTTTCCTTAGAGCGAATTAATGGTATGGATGGTGAAGCAATGTTTTTTTGAAAATATTGTACACAATACACAAGGTCTGGAATTGCTTTAACAGGCTGATCATTCTTTAGAACACTGTCGACCATTTCCAAAAACTTGCAGGGAATTTGATTATTTTTTTCCAAATGATATGAGTCAAACCCTTGTAAGCATTGCTCACAATAGTGTTTCCCATACTTCGGGACCAGCACGCAGGAACCAAGAGTAGCATATGGTTTGCTCCGACACTCCAGACAAATGTACTCAAGGCTAGGTTTTTTCCGGGCCAATAGTTCAGTTTTGGTTGACCATTTACCAGTACAAGCAATACAATCGCATTTAATGCCGTGGCTCAATACCAAGTCACGTCTTCTCAGCAGATAATGTTGTTGGGTGAAATCTTTCCCGTAACAAATGGTCAATTCTTCTCCTTTGTGGATTCTGCGATTTGTCACTGCGGCTACCTTTCCATTTCTCAAGCTGAGCAGAAATACAGTTGGGTCACAGGAATGACCCAGAAGACTGATAAGGGAGTACAGACCCAAAATGTCCTTCTCGCTAAATTTTGACCGTTTGGGCTGCGAAGATCGAACTCGGTTGATGTGCTTGACGATGTCCGAGTCATGAACGTCGCAATTCCGAATTCCTCTGGCGTTGGATATGGAGACAAGTGCGGATTTAAGGATTGTTGCGACTACAAAATTTAGAAAACCTGGTTTTTGTTCTTCGTCCACGTCCTTGAAGAAATCTGTGCGTGTTTCAAGCATTTTGACCATCGAATGCGCGAACCCAGACAATTCGTTCACAAGCTCCTGGTCCTTTTTCGAAACGTTAGTGCCTAAATTCATGATTTGGTAAATGTTGTCCGATTCGTAGACCCCAGTGTCGGGGTTGACTCCAATTGGAAAATCTTCTGTTTTTTGGACTTGTTGCTGCGTGAAGAGCTTCATAAGGCCAGCTGGACCAGCCTTGCAAATAGCTTTGAAACTAATGTGCAAAATCGGATCTGTCCAAAGTCCATGGAATGCAGTGAGACACTTGCACTCGTATTCATGCCCATTGTTAAAGTCGTCTTTGCGACATTTTTCACCGCAATAGCTCACCTTTAAATCAAAAACATTAAGCAATTAATTGGGGCGAAATTTTAATAGTGCAAATTGCTGATGTGATGCTTCAACAAATAATCTTACAAATGTGCATCCAGTGCACTGGTGTGCTATTCCCGGAGTATCCTTGTAGCACTTGCCACAATATCTTGTGGTCTCCCACATTATATTTCCAGCCATATGAGTCACATACGGATCCTCAACAATCACAGTTGTTCCTACAAGGATCACAACAATTAGATTATTTTGAGATTGAGTATCTCCCGAAAGTATAATAAGTTGTGCATTTGTACCAGCATTTAATTCTTGCTCAACAACAAGGCATCTTTCATTAGCTTCATTGAACTTAATCCGAACATAGCTTCCTGCTCCAGCGATGAGGGGATTAGATTCCCCAAAAATGTGAAACAATTTTTTTTCACAATAATTATTCCGAATTGCTCTTTCAGCATTTTCTTTGGCTGCATTCGGTGGTATTGATTGAATCAAACCTGCTCTATACTTTGACTTTATCCCCATCAGTGCAGATAACTCTTCGAAAGGAACCATAGCCAAAGCATAGTCCATGTCACTAATGGCAGCCTGCCATTCTGACAATTTGGCCAAAACCTTGGCTCGCTCGCCGTGGATTCTCCCCCTCATGGGGGAAAAGTTGGGGGCATAGTTCAGAGCCAGGTCAAAACAACGAAGGGCCAATCGATACTTTTTTTGTTTGCAAAAGTCCAAACCCTGTTTTCTCAAAAGTTCCATGATCGTTGAGCTTTTTACCAATGCTGCAAACGAAATTAAGAAGCATTGATACTCTGGACATTTCGTACGAGATAACGGGTTTGGAGATCAAAGTTACCCGTGTCCAATAGTTCAAAGTAGGCCAAGAGATGTTCGATTGGAAAGCTATTGATTTCAAATTCAGCTTCTTCCAAACTACCATTGTTGTACTTTGCAATGCATTTGATGCCATTCTTGAGACTTTCTTTTACCTTCGCTGGTAATGGATCGGGCATCGCGAGTTGGCCTCGAAAGATTCGTTCGTTCACAGGAAGTTCTTTCAAAGAATCGGTGGAGGTCATCGTAAATTGGGCTCAGCTTTCAGAGTTTAGAGCAAATCACTTTTAAGATTTTGAAAAGCTTTTAATGAATAATTCGAATTTGCGATTGTTTTGTAACTCGTTGCAATTGAAGTGAAGGGTTGGTTGAGAATGAGTCCTTGCCTCCTTACTCCGTACAAGTGCAACCCAACTCAGCTTTCCAATTTTTACCCCAAGGCCAAAATAACAATTTTTATAGTCAAATCGATTGTTTTTATTGAACATCGATTTCGATTTGATTTTGCCATTGCTATTCGGGCTGTTTCAAGAAATAGAAAGTTGGATTCAACTTTTACGAAATGAATAACAAAGTAGTAAAAATGGTTTGACGTGGGCTTCCATTCTCCAAAATCCCGTAAAACTTAGATGAAAAAGTCCAGCCTTCCGCTCGTTCCGCACTCCGCCTTCACCAAATGCTTACCCTTCGCCTTTCGCCCTCCGTTCATATGACGGCCCTTCCGGCCTTCCAGAGCTGTCCGCCTTCCGCAGGCGGTCAACTGTGCCCTGCAGCGTAAATTTAGTTAGTCATTCCAGTTCTGACGCCTTCATTAGGACAATTAACTGTCGGAAGGACTCCTGAACCATTGTTTCAATTTTGCATTTATGATATCATACTACGCACCAATTCTGGAAACTGTTTGCTCGGCTCAGGGAAGGCAACCGAATTCGTTTTTGCTTTCGAAAGTTTCTCCTTATTAATGGTTGCAACTTATTTTGCAACTGAATCTCGTGCAGATGATCTAATAATATCTGAATCACAAGGATCAGTTGTAGCCAATTGTATGTACATTACATACATGAAAATCATTTACCACATGCTGAACCTAATTTAATATTATTTACAATATAATGCTGCATTTACACCAGTTTTTGCAAGCTTAGCGTAGCGTAGTGTTCAATGTTCAATTTCAGATTTTTTAATTGTCAGGTAGTATTGGCAACAACAATAATTAATTTTGCTTTTGACGATGACGCAATGATTTAATAAACTTTGTTTAGCCAAGCACTACTTTTGCAAACTTAACAAGTGAGCTAAACTCAATTTGACGTGAATTTATTGATTCAGTTGATTGTTTCTATTTCTTATTTCGCTGAAAACATTCTTGCTCCTGATCTGTTTTACTGGCTGGATCGTCAATGCTTCATTGACTTCTTTACTTTCTATAGATCTGAAAAGTTTGCTCAAATATGCGCTCTTTGCAATTATTCTTGTCATTTGCTATTGCTTTGTAGATAAGATAACGCATTCTTAGCGTTTGAATTTTCTCGCAATCAATTTTTGCACTGAAATTAGAGCATAGAATTGGTACGGCAGTTAATTAAACCAAACCACTACTGCTTGAATCCGCAAAAAAGGATCTGTACAACTCTGTGCACAGCACGACCAAATTAATATCAGCTTACAAAAAAAAATAGTTTGTGCAGTATAAATAGTCCACGCTAGTTGCTACTTGCTAGTAGTGCTAGCACTAGAGTAAATAATATGCGATCTCCGTGAATAAATCCAGCTCAAGTCCTCAGGAGTTTGCTTGTAGTTTTAATTTTCATGTAATGTCAATCAATTAGATTACAATTTACAAATAAATGCTATTAGCAAAATGACACAGATTACATATGACATCACTCAATTGGCACCAATGACTAATTACGATTAACTTTTTTTAGCAAGGTTATGATTTCCGTTTATATTTATTGTTCGACTAGCCATAGCCATCATAGTTAAGGCTATGGCTAACATTATACAAGTAAAGTAGAGTTAGTTAGTTGGCAAAGGAAAGGACTAGAGCAGCACTTGATTTCTTGTCAAGGCTAACAGAACTAAAAGTGCCATTAATTATTATTATTATTGTATTCCTTTCCAGATGTCCATTTTCCTTATTAATTACTTTCGCAAATTGAGCCTAGTAAAACCTCACACTACTCATCGGTTGGGCATATCCATGAACAAATTCAATAAGAAAAAAAATACCGATTGAGTCAGTCAATCGAATCCACACTGGAATACAGTATTGATAGCTTATGTATGGATATTTTTAGATGAAGTTTACAACATTGCTGCAATCTGAATCTGAAACAACCCATTCATTCCATATTGAGTTGCATTAGTACTGATTCAGGAGTCAGAAGATTCAGAAGAACCATAATTGTATGGTTCAGTCGAATAAAGAAACTCCAATTCAAAGTGTCAGCATGATTCTTATTCTTAGGGCATGGGCATGAAGAGCGTCATCGTCCCATGGGAATATATTTAATGCAATTTGACTCAAGACTCCCGTAACCAGGTTTCCTGATCGTGAAATAAATCTAATTTCAGAGTTGAGCAGCTGAGCTTCTGCAAAATGTTCGTCTCCGAAGTAGACTTCAGGAGTTTCGGAGGTCACGCACAGGTCACAATAGGCTGTTTCGCGAAGTCACAAGTTTAGATAAATGGCGTGTGAACATGAACTTTCTCACCAATGAGAGCAGCACATCAATGACTAATAAATTGCTTATTTCTCGCCTTGTTTGTTTTCGTAGAATTGAAACATGTAATATTGTCACAAGATTTTTGCAAATTTACGAAAAATATGTATTCGGATTGTGAGTGACTAGTTTAAGTCATTCATGAATATGAAGATGTGCATATGAACATGGGTGACTTACATCGTTACATCGTCACATCATAATGACATTAGAAAAATCGGAAATAGCAGGCTTCAGAAAAAAAATCATCAATTTTGCAGACTTTAATTTTCTAATGATTGAATTGGAGTGTGTGCACTTTGTGTGCATTCTGTGCACACGAGGTGCATTTATCTCTGCAGTAAATATAATTGACCAGGTCTTGCTTATTATTTTTAATTGAAATACATCCTTAAACGGCTATAATTAAGGTTCTAATTCTTTAAATTCGCTTGATTGCAGTGCCCTACCGCTTTCACCAATAGTAAAACATTTATTTAAGAAGGGCGTATCAATTTGGAAAAAAATTAAATTGCACAGAAGCGCCTTAGATTTACTTTCATGTTTCACATAAAAATAATGTACCACTTTCCAAATAACCACAAATTGATTTTCAGCAACCTTCTCGCAAAGTACGGAAAATATCATCAGAATGAATGCCCGAACAATTTAATGATATGGTGTTTAGTAATTTGCGTTATAAATACAAGCTGCTTTTTGACAAGTTTTTTCACCAGTCAAACAACAGGTGGGTTTCCGAATTGCTAAGGATAGGATAGGAAATAGAGATAAATATGACTTTTCTTGGAAATAACTTTCTTCTAAAGCTTTTACACTGTAGTCATACTCCAGATTGAGTGTCGTAGCTGTCCAAATGCTCACATATTCTAAATTTCTTTTTGCTTCATTTGTCATTTAGTAAAATAAACAACCACTGCACTGTATGATAATCGGCATCGGCATTTTCGGCATATTAAATTCATCCTCAAGAAATGAAGTGTCCCAACCTTCAGTGGGTTGTTCGGTATACTGGCCTGGCATCATTTGCACCAGCAACTATCCATTGTATAATAAATTTTTTGTTGCATGGTTTGGTTTAATTAGGTTAATTAGCAACATTTTGTTCTAGACTACATAGACGCTGGAACTGGAGCTTGAGCTGAGCTCGAATCGAACGGCCCTTCTTCTGGATGGATAGGAAGACAGGACTAAATTAATTGTTTGGGTTGACGCTAACAGATGCGATTTTTGGAAGGGTGGATCCTCCTCTTCATCTCATCACCGTGGAATTGCCTTACTTGTGAGTGAAGCGCCTTCGAAATTATAAAAATTCTTCAGACTTTTTCTGACAGAGAAGAACGCCTCTTCTGCCTGCTCTCCTTGTGCTAAAAATTTGTTTTAAATTTATCCAGAAACTCCAGTGACTTTTTGGAGTCCGGCCGACTCAAACTTTTTTTAAAGAAAAATTGAAAAGCGATTCAGCGGTTACTTCCCCCCCAGGAGGAACTCGATTCGTCATCAGGTATTCCAGTCCAGTCATAACTGACTGAACGCTGACAGATCACACACCAGCCCTACCAGGCAGGCCACAGGCGGTCAAATACAATCACAATCCAGAATTCCAGAACTTGGAAAAAAAATCTGTGCACAACAATAATCCGGCTGTGAGCTGAAGAAATATGTCTGGACCGTCTTCTTTCAAGGTAAGTTGGAATTGTTGGAGAAAATTAAACAAAAATGCATGCGTAATTTAGAAAATTGGAATAGAAATGGATATTTTTGCAGTGCAGTGCAAGGGCTTTCCAGGTTTGCGGGGGCGGCTAAAAGTTTCTATGATAATGGCTGATTTGTAGTTAGCAGTGCAAATACAAATTTAACTGGATTTTGTCCCAAATGCAAAAAAGTAGTCAAAATTAGGGTTGTTTTGGTTAGGTCTAGGAATTTTTAATGAAACTTTGAATCTCGGCATTTAGCATTAGCGAATATTGTGAATAGAGCAGGATGTTGAATAATTTCAGGGGAACTAGCCTTTGAGATAAATTGATTTCCAGGATAACTTGCCGTCTTTGTTAAATAAGATTAATTTGGATAGTATTAAACGACCTTACAGCCAAATTTGATGGGAATTTAAGGAAATCGTACTTCGGGATTGATTCGGGAATTCTGATTTTTTTCACTACAAAAGGTAGCAGTTCTACGCAAGCACGCTTTTGTTGTAAATAGTCAAGGTACTTGTTCTTTTGGTTTGGACGTTAAGATTAGGATAATTTAGATTGCAATTTAACTAGTTTATTTGTAACATTGCAAACAAAGATTAGATGTAGGAATATCAAATATCAAGAAAGGTATTTTATAAATGGTTCTATATTTGAATGTTGTTTATCAGAGATTAGTAATAAATTGTTATTACTATGCATCTACGACGTGGGATAGGATCGGAAATTATATAATTGTGATTTGTCCATGATTGATTGGCATATTTTTTGTTGGCCTAGTTGTAGTTGTTTCGGTAGGCAGTGCCGGTTTAATTTCTTTAGTTCATTTCTGCTGTTGGAGGTTTAGTGCGGATTTGTGTATTTCCGACTTTATTTTACCTACCAGATAGTAGAAGTGATTCACTTGGTAGTCGAGCACTAGCTAGAAGTATTTGTTTAGTTTCACTTGTGCTTGTAATCGATACAAACTTAGAGGCTTGGTTGAGATAAGATTCAATTCACTCCTCCACGAATCAAGACTTAATCTTTTAAGCTCAAACCAGTTGTCTCGTATTATCTTGACTTTCTTAAATTATTTATTTAGGGCTGGGCAATACTTTACTCGTACACATACGTTCTAGTTTTGCAGTTTAGTTTTTCGTACAATCAATAAACTAAGATTTTCGGACAACCGAAATTATAAATATTTATAATATAATCTACTAGAGCTTTGAACTAGTGAGATACTATTAGCTTTTCAAACTATTAGCCCATATTAACTTTCAAACCTTGCTACTACAATAGACAACAAAAATGGTTAGCAAATTTATTAAGCATTTGTTCGCAAAAAGTGAACTAGAGTGAAATTCGCCAAATTAGTTTAGAGTTGGAGATAAAATTATGTTTGTTTGTCGTTGTAAATTAATTTTAATTTTGTATTTAAAACTTTCAGCAGCCAGCTGCCCCATTGGGTTCCCCGGCTGACGAGCAGGACAAGCTCCTTGATGAAGCTTTAGGGGTGGTCAAAGTCCAAGCATTCCAAATGAAAAGATGTTTAGACAAGGGACGTCTTATGGACGGTCTAAAACATGCCTCCACTATGTTGGGAGAATTGCGAACGTCCATGCTCTCTCCCAAAGGCTACTACGAATTATGTGAGTAATTTGTCCAATAATTAAATTGGCTTTAATTTACAAAATGGTCACTAACGTTTTTGCTACTTGGTTTTAGATATGGCGGTCACGGATGAGCTACGTCACTTAGAAATTTATTTAGTAGATGAATTCCAGAAGGGAAGACAAGTATCTGACCTATACGAGTTAGTCCAGTACGCTGGCAACATAGTACCAAGATTGTAAGAATTTTATTCACATTGTAACCTTAGTTCTTGCTGGTACACTTTGATGACGGAATTCTCAAACTCTGATATTTGTTGCAGATATTTGTTAATTACTGTTGGCCTGGTTTACATTAAAACGAAGCCGGTGCTGTGCAGAGATGTTTTAAAAGACATGGTAGAAATGTGTCGAGGAGTTCAGCATCCTTTGAGAGGACTTTTTTTGAGGAACTACCTTTTGCAGTGCACGCGAAATGTACTTCCTGATATTGTTGACGCAGAAGCTGGCGCTGAGATTGACGATCCCAACTGTGGCGGAACCGTAAGTTTTCATTAAGTTGAATGTGGAATGTAGCGAAAATAGCAACTGAAACTAAGCCTGAATCAAAATTGGCTCAGATTACATAACTCATATTTTTATGTGCTTAAGGATCTTGTCACATTCTGGTTTGCAGGTGCAAGACTCGATCGATTTTGTATTGATGAATTTTGCCGAAATGAATAAATTATGGGTAAGAATGCAGCATCAAGGGCACTCAAGGGACAAAGAAAGGAGAGAAAACGAGCGTCAAGACCTTCGAATACTTGTAGGGACCAATCTTGTGCGGTTGTCTCAGCTGGAGTGTATCGATTTAGAAAAGTACACAAAAGTAAGCCACAAATAGGCTTTATGCCCATGCACAACAAACCTAATAACCCTCACGAGACCAATTTAGCACATAAATAAGTGGAATTGTTTTAACTAATTATAATCCTTTGTCCAGACCGTGATGCCAAGCTTACTTGAACAAGTTGTTAGCTGTCGGGATGCAATTGCTCAGGAGTACCTCATGGAGTGTATCATTCAAGGTAATTATTAAGATTTTTTTTAAATTTTGCACAAATCTGACTGTAATGTTATTGTTCAAGTTTTTCCTGATGAATTCCACTTGACGACCCTCCACTCATTCCTTCGAGCTTGTGCCGAGCTACAACCTGCTGTCAATGTCAAGAACATAATCATAGCTCTCATTGATCGCCTTGCTATTTACACCCAGAGGACTAAGGATGAAGGTGGCACGATTCCTGCAGACCTCCAACTCTTTGATATTTTCTCAGATCAAGTCGCACAAATCATTATGGTTAGTTAATTTTACAATCACACAATTAACAAAGTTACTAATTATGATTT
>JAQGCM010000176.1:0-33688 GCA_034699705.1 Hymenaphorura dentifera
ACCTGACTGATAGTGAGAACTTCTTCATTTGTTAAAGCAAAGTAAGCGTTTTGGTTGGCAGGAGTTGAAAATGCAGACGACATTATTTCTAGCCACCTCTAGATCTCTCTCCTCCTTCACCGGAATTCTCAAGCTGGTGAGAGGTGAGTGATTAGGCAAAAAAATTATAGAACTTGTTCAGACTTCTGCTGAGCTTCTGACCAAGTACACGTACAATTGTGTTGTGTACGAACCTGAAAAAACACATTTGCTCTTTTTTTCTCTTGTTTTGGCAAGTCTACGACGTTGACCAGCACAAAACATTTTTTAAATTAAGTAAGAAAAATTTGTCTGACCCTCTGCATCCCTCACGTCTGCATTCCACCCACGTCCAAGTCCATTAATAAAAGGTATTGAATGAGCCGCCAAGACAGACAAAAGTAGAGTAGTGCAAAGCGTGGTTAGCAATAAAATACGACGAGTGGTAGTAGTCATCGATGGTTTTGTGTGTTGAGAAAATGAGAAAAGTGGGACTAGGGAAACGTGCTGGGCTAGGCTGGGCTGGGCAGTAGGAAAACGTTAGGTTGGCTGGATTCACTAGGGACTTGGAGACTAATAAGATACACCATTTCTATCCATCCGCCTTTTGCACCCTGGTAATGAGCTAAGTGTAAGTAAATTTCGGTCGTGAACATGTACTCAAACTTTCTGCAAAGTCGTGACAGAACTATGAAATGAAATCGAAGAGTCGTTCGTAGCCTAGTAGTCGTCGTCGTAGGAGTTGAATTTTGGGTATGATCCCAGCCTCCCTGCCTCGACAATTGCAGTGGGAATGGCATAACGAAACTTTCTCCTTTCTTCCGACTTTCCCTCCAACTCGACTGACTACTGTTGTTTGTCGCCGTCGTCCTCGTCGTCGTCGAAAAGTCACCATCATCGCACGACCACCGCGTCATTGAGTACAGTAGTTTCAGTAGTTCTAGTCGCAACTCTCCCTGACTCAGTTCTCACCCACTTGCCATTATGTCTGAGCATTTCCGACTACCGATAGCCAGCCTGAATCCAAAAGCGGCACAGTAGTCCCCGAGTCACTCTAATGTCATCCGTAAAAGAACCACAGATGATGGCCAGGGCAGGGCAGGGCGGCCCAGGCTATAGAAGAGCCAAAGCCGCCCAGTTCAATCCAACGGAGCGAGCCCTGCCCTCATAGCCCGTGAGAAGTCTCTCTGGACTTTCTAATCATACATTTTCCTTGCGTGCCTCGCCGATTGCATCCAATTCCTTATACACTTTTATCCTGACGTTCCAAAATTGCTCTAGTTCCTCTCCCATCTCATTATTGTACCGGACTTAGACTTCCCATCTCATCACAGCGGCAATCCTCTCCTACTTTCCAGGCCCTGTTTGTTGCAGTCTCGCAGTTCGCATTGGTCCGGAATGACAATGATAAGGGCAGAAGATTCTCTGGAAAACACATCAGGACCACCAGCCCCACCACTCCACTATTGCTCAACTCCCTCTCCTACAGTTGAGAAGAAACAAATGGATTACATTTCATTTGACTTTGGTGCGAGAAAACTTTGGAAATGAGTTTTTATTGTTGGCACTGGCGTCGCGTGGGCATCATAGTTGTCGTTAAGGTCTTGAGGCGAGGCAGGCAAGGCGAGGCGCGGCGAGTGACGACGGTCGGTCTGAAGTTGCAAAGTTGCAAAAGAGAGAGCTGAGCTGAAAGTAGTAGGCGGGGAGCGAAGGGTGTCACCAGTCGAAGGATCGTTATTCCAGACTCTTTCCCCGCCATCCGAAATTAAATTTACATCCATAAATACCAATTACTTGTCATTCTCTCTCTCGGCACCAACAGCAAGCAGCCCACATGCCATAATTGAACAATTTTGACCTCCTCGCACATCGTACGTACTCACTCGGTGCACTCCACTCCACTGTGGATGGGAGAAGATCCCAGCTTCCCTAGCCTTATCAAAATGCTCACATCGCAGCAGCAGTCGAAGCAGGAGATGACTTTAATTCCACGAGTCTCAGACGTTGACTGCTTACCCGCACCCGCACCCGCATGTGCTTCGCTGGCTGTCAAAATACCTTTAGCCGCAAAAGAGTGCAAAATTTGAAGGGGAGGAGAAGCCATCGAGATCGAGCATTAGCATGCATCAAATCAGATAGGACCACGGCGCTCTCTCTCCCGTGCTCCTCACCATCGGTCTACCCTTGCAAACCATTAATCCATTTATTCATTTTGCAAAGATGAGACGGACCCGGTGAAAGCGGGTCCTATCTTTCACCACCACCGAAATTCGTGCTCACATGCATTCACATCCAAACGTTTCCATGGATCCTCTCCTCAATCACTTGATTTCAGATCAGAGCCAGAACCAGCCAGCCCCGCTTTTCTCTCTTCTTCCACTTTCTTTGGCTTAAACTTCACTTTTTTCCCTTTCTCCGTTTTACCCGCTGCTGCCCGCCCGCTAAACGCGATTCTCCTCACTTCGGGCACAAGTTCAAGTGGCACTCTGCCACATTTCTCTACCATAAAGAAGGACAAATTCCATTTTACATTCCCTTCTACTACTACTCACAAATCTTGCATAAGTTCCTTAAGAATCCCCTTTGGCCCAAAACAAATGTTCAACATTGTTTCGAATTTTTAAAAGGCAACTAGGGGGCAGCAAGAGAGACAGATGAAAAGCAATTTTGCACAAAATCTTATTCCTTAAGTACGCAATGACGTACTATGAGACCATCAATTTGAATAATTTCGAGCAGAGGGCTAGCTTTCTTCATCACTTTTCTTTGTAAGTTTAGCTGAGGTCGGTCGTCTTGAGGGCTTGCAGAGAAATTAGAGGAGAAAGCTGACTTTGGTTTTGCTGAAATTTTTTTTTTTTATTCTTTATATCTAAGTTTGAGCTAGCTGGCTGTCTTTGGTCGCTTTCATCAGTTTGTTCACCTCATCCCATCCCATTCCTCGTTCTTTGAAAAGAGCGAAAGAATAGGGAAAAGGAGAAAAAGGTTTGGGTTTGAGGCAGTCGTCTAATGCACACACACACACAGAGTGTAGTTTGGAGTTGACGGAAGAATTCCACTTATCAGAGGAATTGCGTGTTTTCGGGAAGCCTTTGCTGCAAATTGTTTTCCTTGTGAATGTATGTGTCTTATAGATTGACTGGAGTCTAAGCCTTAGAAACAATTGATGGCCCGAGGAATGGCTTTCCAAGTAGCAGCGAGAATGATTCCACACATTCACTTATGTACATGTGAATGCGGCGGGTTGGCTTGGCTGGCTGGCACTCTTTGGACTTGTGACAAGACGTAGTGCTCCTAGTCCTGCTACACACTCACAGAACAGACCCTCGGCCATATTCATTGTTCTTGAATGCGTTCGCCTTCGCGTTCGTTTGTGTCTACTTGGATGTAGTATTTACTTGAGCAAATAAAAGAAAGCAGAAGAAGAAGGATGCACCTCACGAGATATCACTAAATATATTTCTTCAGATTTGGTTGCTGTCTTGAGTCTTGCAAGACGAAGACGAGTTGAGAATGCACCGCGTGTGTGCATGCATGGCATGCCTCACTGTACTAGCCAGACAGGAAATCCAGCGTGATCTATACTCATTTCCGAGCTTGAAGCTTCTGTGGGACCTGACTGAATTCACTCCTTTTCATGTGGAAATTTAATGACATGGGAAATCAGGGCGAGGAATAGAAGGATTCTGAGCAGCAAGGCAGAGGCTAATCTGAGAGATTCATTTCAAAGCTAAGATAAGCAGAGCACAGCGAGCAGAGGAAGAGAGAAAGCACAACCGACCATTTTGAACGTACGTATTTTTCTCAACGTACTTTACGTTTTTTTAGGAAACGCTTTGTTCCGCACGTAACTCAGATATCATCATTTGATGGATTATATTTCATTTGACGGGTGAATTACCATCCACTACAAAGTCATAGGCATAATGTATGTATGTATGCCAAGCGATGCGCGCTGAGCTCTTATAAATCTGTGCTATTACTTAATCTCTGCAGCGGTGCCGCAATTTTAGCATATGCTAGGTAGGAGCATAGCAAGCATAGGAATACTTTACTATTCAGAGATGTTCCATTGAGCTCAGCTCCACTCTGTCGTTAAATTGAGTCATTATTTATAAATGAATAGTTGACTGACGCGTCTGGACGTGCTTAATTTTAAATGTGCTCCCTGACGTTAGGTTTGTCTGTTTGTGCAATAAAATAGTTGAGATTCGAATACAATTTTCAGTAGGCAAATTTGCAGGACAGGACATTTTATCTAGCTAGTCGTTTGTTAATTGAAGGGTGCAGTGCAGGGAGCGAGCAGCAATGAACTTCATCGTGACTGTTGTAGTCACGAGTGAAAACCTTCGTTGTCCTAAATGTTGAACCTGTCGTTTTTCTGTAGCAATTATTTAGTCGTAGTCGTCTACACTACTCACTAAGTTGTTGTCGTCTCGTCGTCGTCGCCAACTGAGGATAATTCTCTGTGTTCTTCTAAGCCGAAGAAAGTGTTAATGGGGAGAAAGTATTAAGAGCGGAGAAAGGCAGCGGTGGCGGCGGCCAAGTCAATGAAAGAATTGAATGAAAGGAAGGGAGGACGGTGGAATGATGAGGAAATATTTGACTGGTCCAAGCCCAAAGTTTCTTCTTCTCTTCTTTTCATCTCATCCTCCAACTCGAACGGTGGGAAGAATTTAGACCGTTCTTTTGTCGAAATCGTTTAAATGTAAAAGCAATTGGAATTGGAATGAGTTGGAATTAGTAGTAGAGCAGCTTGAGAGCCATAGCCTAGCCAGCCAAGAGATATCAACTCTGCAAGACTTCTTTCTCCTCCAAACCCTCTCAATTCCTGTTCAGTTCAGTTCAAAATCTCAAAGTGAATTGGGATTCTTGTTGCCCAGCTGAGAGAGAAACTCTATTCCAAATATAAGTGCTGCCAGCCCTGGCATTCGAATAGAATTGGAAATAGCTCGGAAGGAAGGAAGGAAGGACTCGCTCTCGACTTGGGTCATGTTTCAACAAATGAGGGTCTCTTTGTGCTGCTCTGTCTTCTATTTTTATTGCATCTCCGGAGGCAGCACACACACCCAAAAACTCTCTCTTCCTTCTCTAAAATTCAATGAAAAACACACTTTGAGATTTGGGAAAAAAAACTCTCAATTTGTACCTGACTAGCGAAGCGTAGCGGTTTGGAAACTACTGTATTGAGACATTGGCATTGCATTGAACAGGAACACTGTACATAGTGTTGGTTGGTTCCCTTTTATCAAACGTATAGACAGAGAGACGCTCACTTGGACGAAGCCTACATGCTCAAGTAGACATTTGCTACAACCTGGACAACATCACGAACTCATTCTCCTGTACTGCAACGCAATGTAGTAATGTAATACGATGAGTCGTAGTCGTCTGCCCAATTCCGCGCGGCGCTGGGCTTCACTGGGCTGCGCTTCGTTTGGTCCCTTGTATCCTTCCCAGTGTTTATGAAAGTGTCCTTAGGTTAGTGGAACCAGCACGCAAGCAACTACAACTACTATATGTACGGATGAGGATGATGTTCATGTTTCAATGTACGTATCTATCTATCTGGCTTAGCCACAAAGGAGACTAGTGCATAGAGACTGGAGCCTGGAGGAATAATGGAGAAAGTAAAAAAAAAAGAGGAAGAGATCCCCGTAAAAACATTACTTAAACCAAAACCAAATAGACAAACCAAACCCTCAAGTACTTATACGTACGTACGTACATACGTACCTCCAGATATGGAGCAGAGCAGTGAACAGAGTAAAACTACTACTACTATTGCCGCTTTCTCTTATTGATTTCTCGGATCTCAGTAGCTCTGCTTTCTCTGATGAAAAGAAAATCTATAGCCTCTCTTTTTTCTTCCAAAGTCTTTGGCCGTGGTTCGACACACAGCTAGGTCTGCAGTCTGTACCCGAGGAGAACCTAGCTTGCTTTTTTTCTACAACATACATAGTGTACTTATATTTCTAAAGGCTGAGGATTTGAAACCGCCTTTAGAGTCCCCCTGTGCTGTGTTTCCCTTCGATTGCCCAAATACATCTTTGGCCCACAAACAAATACACATGGACTGACTCCGACTCCGATGACTCGACGCTTGGGTTAGTTTTTAGGCTCTGGGTCTGGAGGCATTCCACCTGCACTCACTTCCGTTGCCTGCCTTGCCTTGTCTGCTCCTTTCTCTAGTGAGTGAGTCAGACTGAAAGAAAAAGAAAGCAGGAGCAGCAGCGAGGATGCATGCATGCATGGGTGCAATTGGAAAGCGATCCGAGAAGATTCTCACTCAAACCGATCACTTTCTCCTTCCTCGTGGATTCACCGCAGAGCAGAGCACAAGACTACCGCAGCGCACCGCAGTATTATTATACGTAATGTAGATCGCCTATCTTTCACGGAGTTTCAATCCGGCTCTGCAATGCAATGTAATGCAACGAACGGGTCCAACCTTATTCAGCTAGTTCCCAGGCTAGTAGTGCCAATGCCTGTGGTATCTGCACCTAAAACCGATCATCTGAAACAAATGACTTCACCAAAATTCCAAACCGAGACCAAGCAACCGTAATTCCTAGTATTTCGTATTAATTAATTCAAAATTTTATATCAAACAATCGTGAGCAAATAGTAGATTAGAAAATGTGGCTCAAAATCCATCTTAGCATTGTGGAAACGTATTTTACTGGAGTAGTCTAAATCTCCAGCATCTTTTGTTGAACTCATGGGCTTGGTGTATATACATACATCCCCAGTAGTGCGACTCGACCCGATCCGATCCTTGATCCTGAACTGAACTGAACTGAACCACCAGCACCGACTCAATTCGAATTTAATTAATTCCACTGGGGTTGGTTGGGCTGCGTAAACTTTCTTTGGCAACGGCAACGCTCATTGGTTGGAAAACATATGGTCCCAATCCCACTTATAAACAAGGTAATTATAAAGACGAGCAAATCAAAGCAAAGCAAGCAAGGATGGAAGAAAGCATACATGTTCAAATTCCCATGGACTTGGCAAAGGTGTGCCGAGATAAGGAGAGGAAGAAGGGATTAATTATCCTGGGGGCAGAGCAAAGAGAAAATTAAATTGTGATGATATGGCAGATGGCAATGGCTGGTACACTTCCAGGCAGGCAGGATCTTCATCATCATTCAAATACGTAGTACACACAACATACACATGCATGCGTGCATCCGCCACCATGCACCGCCACAAATTCCTAATAATGTTAATTCAGACCACGATGAAAACTCGTGGTGTACCGGACTTATAAGGACTAAAAGGTTCCTCAGCCGACTCGGAGATTAACATTCTTCACAATCAGCCATCTTCCCGAAGATTATTTTTCCCGGGAATGAGTATCTAAATTTACCTACTCACCAATTCCAAATGGAACTCTTGACTCAACCATGGCAATCATGGCATTAGCCCCGAACTGAATTGAATTGAGTTGGGCTCGCTGGACACGACTCGCCTTATCGAGTGGTGTCAGCAAGCAGTCGTATCCATGACTCTGACTGACTCGGCTTTCTTAAAGTTGCAATTTGTATGGTTAACCTCTAGTGAAGCATTCATGGGTAAGGATTCAATCCTCCATAATTGAAATGCGGATTATATCCACTCTAACGCCGCACCGCTTGACACCCACTGAATCAGAACATACATGTACTTCACACTTCGCACCAACCCCCTCCGTTCTTTCACGAATCTCTTGGATTTTGAAAGCAGCTAAGGCTAAGGATTTCATCACGGTGAAAGTGGTGCTAATAGAAAGTTGAAAAGGAAATCGCTGTTGCTACACAGACAGTAGCTGTGCTTCGAAAGCATCTCTTTCCACCTACTTTTTTGCGTTTTTTTAAGTTGAACTTTGAGTAAGCTCAGCGTGTGAATAAGTATGTGCGTTTTTTGAGTAGTAGAAGTGGTGGTAGTAGTAGGGAAACGAAGTGAGTTGATTTAGTGGTCACAAACTACTGTGCAGTGTTGGCTGTGCTTTCTCTTCCAGAACTTCAGAGGCAGGCAACGCAGGCAAGCAGAGATAGGGTGGGAGAAAGGGTTAGAGCAGAGAGCAAGCAAAAGTGTAGGCGTCCGATGCGAACTCACTTTGTGTTTGGACTTTGGCAGCAAGAGCAGAAAGAACTCAACTTTTAGTTTACTTTGTTGTATTCTAACCCGCCGTCTAAGACCAGGCGGGGTCCAAGTCCAAGCTAGCCGTCATACTTACCATGACTGGAAGGAACAACAACATTTTGCACATTGCAGGACTGGACTCTGTCCCAAGTTTGGAGTTGAGTCTTCTCCACGCACTGCACAGCACAGCTTTTCTCTGCAGCCCTGGCTGAGGGCTGAGTGAGTGAGTGCGAAACAACTTTAGCCCTTGTCAGACAAATAGTTATTTTCATCTTATTCTGCACCAACTTACTTTCCTTTTGCTCCTGCCAGCCAGCCAGCCTCTATTATTTTGCTTCAAAGCAAGCAAGCAGGAATGGCAGTGAAGAAAGAGGGAAAAGTTTAGGACGCATTTGTTTCTTAGATTTTTCCTGATTAAGAATGTGTTTGTGTGTGTCTTGTGTCGTACGTCGTACGTAGTAGTTGGAGTGACGGAGAGAGACAGAGTTTAAGTACTTGGTGGGAGATTATGCCGCCCGGCAGAGTGGACTATTCTTTCTTCATCTTCTCGTGTCCTTCTCCAAGCTCTCTCCTAATGCAAGTTATTAGGGCAAAGGACTCATATTTTCGGCTGGTGAGCTACAGCTACAACTGCTGCTACTACAGTGTCTAGTCTACGTCTAGGTTTTGGCATGTGTTTTATTTCCTCAGAATGAATTGGCACCAGACTAAATGAGTGAGTGAGTGAATGAGTGGGTGTGACAAGACTCTGAGAATGAGCGAAAGCGTAAGCGAAAGCGTAAGCGAAAGCGTAAGCAGATTGTTGAATGCTGACGATGCGGAGTCAGAGGAAATTACAAGAACCAAAGGAAAGCAATGCAATGCAATGCTGTAAGACTCTGCCAATGCAGTGTCAAGCAGTGCTTTTAATGAGGAAGCAAAGTTAAAGCAAATTCCATACTTTGTATTTTTGCTGGCTTTAGGCTTTGCTTACTTACTTGCTTGCTTCACTCAGACTCCTACTCCTTTAGCTCAAACCGTGTGCGTGTACGTGTGTGCCTCTTGAAATGACGGGAACTGAATCTAATTTCTGAGCAACGAAATTACTTTCTGAATAATTTACAATTCCCATGAGTCCTCAAATCTGGAGTGGAACGGGGACTTAGACGTCAGATAATAAAATAAAGACTTGGTTCAGGAAATGGACCGTTTTTTTCTCTCTCTTCATTTTGCTTTTACATGTTGCTAAGATGCACTCTTGAACATGCAAATGCACAATCTTACCGTTAAGAGGTTGCGGAATATTTACAAACTTGCTTGCAATCTGTCTGTGGTGGTTTCATTTCCTTTTTAGTGTTCTTTGAATTATCTTTATACAGTAGTCTGTCAAATTAAGAACACAAAACACCAAATTAGACAATGAATAGGGACAATGAATGTCTTGGTTTTGATTCCTTTGCTCCAAAATTTCAGAGAGAGAGTTGGTCGCCAAAAGTTAATTTCTTGAAAGATCGTGCAATTTGGGAAGTGATGTCTTCGACTTTGAAGACGACTTTCCTCAATGACATGATCACAGCTTACGTACCACCCTTGGCTGGTGCAATCAAAGCTAGCTGCTTTTACTTTCAACATGAGTTTCAATTTCCATATTGAAAAGTTGACTCTAAAGGTTTTGCTCTGAAGGGACGACGTTGACAAAAGTAGTCTTTGTGAAAAGGCCTCAAGACCAACCTACCCATTCATTCAACTACCCAGTCATGGGCTCCAAGGTAAAACTTAGAGCGCTGCGCTTCAATGCATTGTGTTTTGTGTTGGTGTGCTTGCATGATCCTCTTCAACTAACTTCCATTTGAGGACGACTAAGTTCATAGCACTGACTGCACCGCTGCACTCAGGGGTTGGAATTCAATAGATTCAATTCGTCATTTTTGTATTGGTGCTCTAAAACACATTTAACGGATGGTTGCCGAGAACAAAATTGAATTGGGTCGTGTACAATGCGATTGTTATTAGGAAAGAGAGAAGCTGCAAAGAAGGATTTAGAAGTTTTGGAGAAAGACGACAGAGACGACGAAGAAGTTTCGAGTCCACCGAGTGGGAAAATTAGAAATGAAATACAAGACTTGCAGTTTTTACTCTCTAACAAGGGAATAAATAAAACCTGCTAGCTCAGAGATCAGAGGCAGAGTGAAAGTAAACCCGCCGCTTTCACTCTTTTTTTCATTGTGTGGTACGGGTATGGCCATCACGCAGTTTCAAAGCATGACCAGAAGAATATAATATCTTTTGGAGGACTAGCCGGCCAAGTAAAGTAATTCACGGCACCGCAGCGCTATAGGAAATGAAATGAAGACCCAAGAAATCAAAATGAATAGAACAGATCAAGTTAGGCAGCAGCAGCAGGGCCGAGGAGAAAGTAGTCATAGGGAGATTCAGAGTCGCAGTTGAGATAGGCGAAAAGGAAAGTTTTGAGAAAAGCTAGAGTGAAACAAAGAAGACTGCTTTTTATACCTTTTCACTTCTCTAAGAACTGCACTCAGAGTGCAGAGCAGCCAGAGTCATTCTCCATTTACTCTCACATTTATAATTTCACCCCGTTCCCCATTGTCATTCTCACCATCAAGTGAGAAAATGCGGCAAACGAGGAGAAAGGATCATTCCGAAATGGACTTGATTTTAACTGAGTCGCCAACTAACTGAAATCTTTGTCTTTTCAAAATCTCCCATTTCAATTTAATGGGGTGGCAGATCGCACCCAGAGAGAACGCAGTACCCGATCGATCGCCTTTCTTCAAAATTTGATGTCCAATACAAACTTTCCCACGTAATGTAATGTACAGGTCAAGAAAATGATTGTCAATATTTGTGTGGCATTTACAAATGTAACAAGAAAGTTTGGATTGGAATAGGGTGTGGACGATGGGAAATGTGATGATAGAATTTTGAGAGAAAGTCAATAAAAAGAAATTAGCAATGGGTTGGCTAGTTTTCAATAGGAGTCGGAGTGGATATTTTTTTGTTCCTGTTTCCTGCTCTGTTTGTATTAATGCGGATGGTAGGCGCGGTAGCTCATTTCTTGCTGCTGCTGCTAACCAGTTCCGCCCCGTTGCCTTCTATAATATTTGTTTAGCCTCCGTTTTCGTTATCTCAAGAGATGTGTGACAAAAATTGAAATAAGTAGTAGTGAAATATTATCATTTCATTTTTCCAACTTGTTAGACAAACAATCGAGTTTGAGTCAGAGACGGACAGAATACTCAATAATACGGCGTATACAGATTCCATTGCATTGCTGAGGAGAAAGCCTTCCCTATCGTCGTCGAGAATGAAACTTTTGAGTGTTACCGTTGACGCGAGATTTTGTCGAGTGAGTAACTCATTGAATGTGAAATTGCTTCTTTCACATTTTGTTGTTCCTTCCATCGTTTTCTATGTATGAAGTAGGTTGTCGGCAGCACTTTCACTTTCATCCCTATACATGCATGCAACTCACAAACTCAAACTCAAACTCACTCCTGTTATTTTATATCATGTTGTTGTGGCCTAGCTTGGCGTTCGCTTCCAATATTCAGCCTGACAGCACAGCACAGCAGAATACGTAGTAAAAATGCACAAACAGATACGTTAGATACAGTGGAGAAATAAATTTTTGGTTTCTTTCGTTCAATTTCAACCAGCGCTGCGTACGAAGCTCCGAATTTTATTCGACAAACCAAAACAGATAAGATGGTTGGTTTCCGTTCTTAAACAATGTTATGCAAGTTTCTATATCTTCACTGACTGACTGAGTATCCAAACAAATCTTTAAAAAAAATCGTCGTTCTCGGAGCATTCTTTTCTAATTCTCTGCCAAATATTGTGGAAGGACGCTGCGTTGGGGTTTGCATTGCATTCATTGAATGCTGTTGAGTTGACCCATGCAAAATGTTCATTTAATGCTGTCCTCTATGAGGAACAAAATTGATTGAAATTGAGTAAAGAATTTGACACAAAGCCAAACCTTGGAATTTGGCATTATCTTGTGGGGAAAGGAATGAATAGAGAATTTAGCGAAATGAAACCACGATTTCGCGATTCAATACTAGAACTGCTTTCATGATGACTTTCCTTTTGGAGATATCAAGCTGCTAGCTTTCAGCGAAAATGTACGTAGTATGGGTGAATAGATTTCGTTAGAGCGGAGCAATTGTGAGCAGCAGCAAAAAAGGAAGAAAAGTACAGACTATCATATCATACTCGAATAGCTACACACATTTCGCGAAATAGGGAAAAAATGATAAGATGGGCGGAGTCTCAATTATACACATTTGAACCGATTTTTCCCCCAATACAGTGTAGACTCTAATCTTGGTCCCAAAATTTATTTCCGCCTACTGAATTTCCTTTGAATGAGACTTTGCCGTTTGTGTGTATTTTTCCGTGTCTTTTTCCTTGGAAAAGGATTACGTTTGCTTGTCAGCATTCTATCGAACTTTATATTTATTTCTCCACTTAAACCCTGCGTACGTACGATTGCTCAGACATTTGTGACTGACTTAAATCCCCTATCAAAGTCCTTATAGTAAAAAAGTCTTTGTGGTAAGCCAAGATCACCGTATGATCGAGTTCAAATTTCTGAAGCATTGGCCCGAGAAAATCTATTTTGTAAGTATGTAGAACTATGCGCGAAACAAATACTATGGGATGAGAATATCCTTGGATTAAATCCTTTCAATTTTAATTTAACTTTCAAGTTTCGCGAGCGGCCATTATAAGATGTGCAATAATTAAAATACTGCTGAGAGTATTTTTCTGAAAATTAATTTACTTTTTGGTCAGGATTCAGGAAGTCGGGCTGGACCGGATTAGCATTTGGTAAAATTTCTAGGTGGTGGGGTCGGGGTCTGGGGTCTAATAAGTAAGTCGAGTAGAGTGGGCTGGATGAGAATGAACGTCAGAATTGAGAAAGTTTGGTTTTGTGAAATGGTGCAAAGAGCCAGGCGGTGAGAAGATGGATACCTTCTTTAAAGAGAGAATTCATTCATTCAATATCGACCATATCAGGCTGGTTGGCGGCTGGTGAAAGCAGCAGAGTAAAGAATCTCACAGCCAGACTCAGCCAGCTAGACTCGTACAGCCGTCGGTCCAAGACCGAAAAAAAATTGCAAGGTTCCAGTCCCAGTGCAACTTTTCGCATAACTTGCTCTTGTTTTTTTCTCCACATTTAGATGCTTTCACTCGCCTCCTTTCTCTCACTCTACTTCCCATAAAATGTTTTCCGCGGTGACGGCGGCGGCGGCTAGGCTATGTAATGCTAATCCTTTCATCTCATTTTTCAGTGTGAACATAACTATTTTATTTGAACTCTGTCATAGGGCGAGCCTGACTTGGAATATAGATCAAGACTCATCCTTATAGAAAATCTTGTCTGCAATCGCTCCCAGATACCACATCTCCCTGCCTGTCTGTCTGCCCAACCCAGCAAAGGCAGCAAAAGTCCATCTCATTTGCATCGTCACCAATCCTTCCCTTCCGCAAAAAAAATTTCTGTGAGCAAAATCTTTTAGGATCGTACGTAGCCAAATAGATGGAGAGACCAACGAGTCAGTACTGCGTCGAAGACACGACCGAATTTTCTCTCCCTGAAGGAGTTGACCTCGTTGGAATTGACACGAGTTCCCGGAAGTCAGCCTCTTCTTTTCAACATCGAAATGTGAGGAAGAAACCCCCGTCCTGGGGGGCAGCCGTCAAATTGGTGGTCATTAACGTTTTCGTTTGTGCTCTGGTCCTCGGCTATGCCCTCGTCGGCTCCTTCGTGTTCCTCACTCTAGAGGGCAATAAGACTCCAGGCTCTCTCTCTGTCCAAGTGTCTGCTTCCGGCTACCCAGTCCGGAGAAGTAATCTCACGGTCGCCATTTGGAACTCTCTTCAAGGAGAAGAAATCCAACATCTCAAGAACCTAACTGTGAGCAATATTTGGAATCTGACCATGAAAATGAATATTCTCTACGAAGAGAAATGGACCAAATTAACGGCAGAGGAAGTTGGCAATTTCCAACTGGCTCTTATTGAGAAGGTCCTCATGGTCGTCGAGAGCACTAATACCAATGACAGCGCCTACGTTTGGACTTTCCCGCGGGCCTTTCTCTTTGCTCTCACCACACTAACGACTATTGGTGAGTCGAGTTCATCCTTAACTTTCTTTTTTCTTTCTTTTTTGCGGAGCTCCAACCGTTCCAAAAACTCAGTATAAGTACTACGTGGGTTTATATTCGCTTCGCACGTGGTAGAGAAAGTGCAAGAGCGCAGCACATGTAAAACGTTGGCTCGTAAGGGGCCAGTGAAACCCATGAAGACAGCTCACACAGCCTCCGATTCGTATGAAAAATGACCGTGTGAGATTTTCTCGTCTGATCCTTCGAGCTAAGTCAAACGACGAGTCACAATCATTCACTCTATGGAGTTTTCTCAAAAAGAAAAAAAGAAACTCACTAGTCTTTTCTGCACTACACTAGGCTAGACCCATGCATTGGACTACTGGCAATTTGGTTGAAAGTGCGAAGAGATAGTAGCCGCCTGCCTAGTCAGCCCAAGTGCATAGTGGATCATCTGCCCAAAGTGAGGTTGTTCCTTTCCTTGCCTTGGGTCCGAACAAATCTTGCCCTCGTACAATTCTTTTCCCCCATCTTCCCATTTCCGTATTCCGGCAGCAAAGGTTCATCTTTTATGTCAGTTCTTGTCTGTTCGTCTGTCGGAATGCATTACCTCAACTGCAGAGTATGTATTGCAGAGCGGAGTTGGACACAAGCATGAGTCCATGACATGTAGTACACATTTTACATTTTGTTCAGCAAGCAGGATGCGATGCGCTGCTGCATAGTGTAGTGTAGAGAACACAAAGACCCAGAAAGATCAAAATGTCAGAACGTCTATGAGTGTCTTGCCGTGCTGTGCTGTGCAGTGGCGTCCTGTAGTTGCTCTGGTCCTCGTACCCAAGAATAGTCTGGAGAAAGAGGAAAACGGATTTGCGAGGAGAAAATAGGATTCCAGAAGAGAAAATGAGGGTGTCACGGAATCATGGATGGAGAAAGCAATGCAAGGGAAGGGCAGTCAGTCCAAGTCCATAGATCTCCATTCACCCAAGCTAGCCAGCCTGTTCTCCTTGACTTTAAGTTTACGAGAAGGCAGCAAAAACTCATCCCGCAAGATATTCAAGTGATCAAATAGACTCGACTAGTTATTGCAGTGCCGTGGCAACAGCACAGCACATACACGGCACAGGCCATGGATATATGCTTTCACGAAGACCAAATATTCATTCCAGGTCATGCGTCACTCTTGAAACTAAGAAGGCGATGGGAAGTGCATAGTTCAGTTCAGAGCTTCGTTCGTTCGGTCTGTCGGGTGATGAAACGCAAATAACATTGGAATAATCTTTGCAAAGAAAATTGAAGCCACCCGCTTGACTGCGTCCCAGACATAAATACAGAGCAGCACCACCAGCATATGAAGTTTAACCTAGGGATTATATGACTGTGGCCTCAGACTTTTATAACTCGCTCGTGATGGGACAGACTTTTAATGTTTCCGCCGTACGTCGTCGTCTGCGCCAACATTTAGTGGAGTTAATCCTCTTTGCAATAATTAAAGTGGCAGAGGAGGAGAAGGAGAGGAGAGGAAGCGTTAGGTGCCATTAAGTTAAAGATTGTTTTCGATAAGAGTCAAGCCGAATGAGCAGTTTGCAGGCACTTTGCATAGGGAAGCTCATCAACCTCCTAGCTCGGCATTCAATGATTCCTCCCAAACGACGAGTCTTGGAGGAAATCTAGTTTTTACTTTATAGCCGGCATCACTTTCACCTAAACAACAATACACTAGTCGAACCAACACCTTCACTTTCACTTTGAGAGCAGAGGAGCAAGCAGGTTTATGTTCTGGAACTACCTCTTCCTTATTCTTAGCAGCACTTTTGTGCTCCAAAGTTGAGATTTTGTATGAGCTCTAAAGGAAGAAGGTTCATTTGAGTAAATATGTAAGGTTCATCGGTGAGAGCAGAGCTGCATGCATGCATGCATACGAGGACGGGCTGGCTTAATGGAGAAAGCTTTGGAAGAATGACAACTGAGTGTCTCATAAGCACTTCGCACCTCATTTACTTTCTTCTGTTATGACGTTGTGTTGATGCGGCGCCTGGCCTAAACTCAAGTCAAATCCTTAACCTTCCTGTGCGTGCGTGTGACTGACTCGTACAATGTATGCGTAGATAGGTCTAGATGCATTGCCTTGCCTTGGCCATTTGACTTCCTTCCTTCCTCTCTGTCTCTAAACTTTCAGGCATGGCTTGGGTATGAGGTTTAGCAGAGAAATCTGAATAAAATTAAATGACACTCCCTCTCATCACTCCCATTAAGTGCCACTTGCCAGACAGAGTCAAGTCAACTCACATTCTCCACTTGGGCTGACTAACTGCTCTCTGCAAGGCAATGCAATGCCAGAATGAGAATAGAATAGCCGTCGGAATCACGACGATGCTCAATTCACGACGACGACTCATGACGACTGACCGAACCAGGTAGTTAGGCGCAATCTTTTTTTTGGCCAAACAGTTTAGGTCCAAAATTTTAGGGTCAACTCCCTGTTGGGCCAGACTTGCGTGGTAAGTCTTACTAATAACAAGCTGATTTTGAATAAATACCAAAAACGTAATTGACGTCAATCTACAGATTGTGGGGTTCATGATTATGTCATATAAGTTTTGTCCCCAAATAAATTTACTTCCTCTAAAATTTTGTTTTTCTAAAATGTTTGCCCAATACATTTGGACCTGAAATGTTTGCCCCAAAAGTATGGGCCCAATAATGGGCATGGAAGGCGCTGACGAATGATGCTAATAATACTTTCGCCGTATCTTCTGTTTATTCTCAGGTTTTGACAACAACATTTCTAACAATTTTTAAACTAGCAAATGAGACAAATGAGATAATGAATGTCATTTAAGAGGACTGACGTCACGACGAAAGGTTAATGGTTTGCCAAAGTAGAGTTTATTATTAGCCTCACCCATTATTGTCTCCTATTCTGGGAAATTTTTAGTTTAGAGTCAACCATTTTGCTATGTGTGTTTGTAGAATAAAATGAGCTCGTTCGAACAAAATGAGCGTTAAAATGGAGTTGGTCGAGTGGTGGTGGTGCTGAGTTAGTCAGTCAGTTGAGTAGAGCTGAGTTGCGTTAAGGGGGAAAGGCGGAAGCCCATTTTGGAAAATAATTTGAGGAATAATTTGTTTAAGTGGTGCATGGCTTAAATGAAAGTGAAAGTATGAGCGAGCCAAGCTTAAAGGGCCGGGCGGGCGGTACGGCGGAGGATGCGAGGCATGCATGCATGCATGGGAAGGAGAGATTGGAGAGAGAGAGTCAAGTGTCAAATATGCAAATGAAAAACGAAGTTGGAGTTATGAGTGATGCTGAAATGAAATTAAATTGTAAAAAAAACCTAGTAGTGAAGTTTAACTTGAGTGGAGTTTGGGACGATGATGTCGAGCGGGCGGGCAGGCAGGCGGGTAGAAGCAAAACGCGTTCAGGTCGGGCTCGGGTGGTGTTAGTTTTTTGGCTTTGCTCCTATGCTTGCTGAACTGTGAGTTACTCAAACGAACGCCGCTATGTATGTCCTATGTATGAAGTCTACGCACTTTTTCTTCTTCTTCTTCTGCCACTACTTCTTCTCCAGTCCATGAACCCAGCAGTTGAGTCAGTTTTTTTAAAAACTTTCTTTTTTTTTCGCCTTCATCGTTCTGCTCGAACATGCAGTTTTGCTAGTAGTCTAGGCTGGAGCATTTTGTGTCGAGAGCAACTAGATTTATAGACCATTAAATAAAGGCTTATTATGCCCCAACTTCCTTCTCTCAAAACGTGCAAAAAGACTCAAAGCTTTGCGAATAGAACGAACGGTAAATGCGGTGGTTCTCCCCGCTTTTCGTCGTTTCAGTTTTTTTTTTCTGAGGGTCCCTAGGACCTAAGGATTTTGACTCTTCGTCGTCGATGTCGTTGCCGGTTTCTTTGGTGACGCCAAGCAGTCAGTCGTCGACTGCTGTTGCTTCCGTGGCTTGGTCTGGAATGCCTCAACATACAGCAGAGCAGAGCAGACAAATACATAAGCACATCCGAAAACATCCCACCCAAAAATATGTATAGGAAAACTGAAAACTGCTCACAAACACATGCATGGATTCGCATTCAGTTCATTTTCTCTACTTACGCATGCATGCTTAGTTCCACCACCCAAACCCATGTGTCAAAAGCCAAACAATATCAGACACAGTATGAGTTTAAGCCTTTTTTCTACTCATCCAAAATACGCACACAAACATAGTTTCTCACACCAGCAGCATCAACCACAGACTTTCTCCATCCATCCAGCCATTCACTTTCTTTTCTTTCTCTTCTTCTTCTAACAAACTAAAGACAGTATGAATTGACAGTAGTCTTGGGGGAAAAAAATCAAAAGTCAAATGCAGATTGCGATAAAAACAAGGATGAACAATTCACGCCCAACAACAAAAATGCAGCGGAGCAGAGCATGAATTGTTAAGTAGAAATCACAAAGTTCAGCACAAAATATATCAGACTAGCAATGCGACCAATTTATCACTCACAATCACAAATACACAGTAAAACTCGCGGTTTTAAATTTTCATTTTCCGTCTGTCGGCAGTGAAATAAAATTGTAAACCTTCAGCAGCAGCAGTACAAAGTGTTTCTAGCAGCAGCAGCAGCTCTACAGCTGATTGTAAGTACGAAACACACAAAAAAGATCACATTCCATTCCATTCCATCCAAACAAAACCAAGAGCCTTTTGGGAGGCTTCTCTGGCAACTTTTCCAATCATGGATACAAATTTGACTAACGCAAACAAAATGGTTGAATATGTACATAATGTTCGTTCGCTCGTTCTCAGCATGCATATATTTTTTCAAATGTTGTTGTTGGGAAAGTGCAATAAAGAACTTGTAGTCAAAGGTAAACAAACTGAATTCGGTTTTGTGCACGCGTCCGTCCTAGTCCTGAGCCTGACTGATCTCAACCAAATCAAAAGACACGCAACGATGCAACGCAGTGCAATGCAATGCCATGTAATGCAATAGTTTTCTGTTGGCTGGCTGAGGTTGAGAGGTGAACAAAAAGTTATTTGAATGTTTGTCGGCTCTTTTTCATTTACCACAAATCTACAAACCCTGACATTTCCTGTTGCGTGTCTCTCGTTTCGTCTCTGTGTGAAAAACTATGCATGCATGTGTGCAGCGTGCAGCATGCAGCGGTCTCCTTACTTAACCCATTTTGCTAAGCAACGCACATGCTTATGTTGATTTTAGTTCTGTTCAGTCAGCAGCATGGATTGCAAAGCACCACCAACTTTTTTCCCGACTTGCGACTTGAATCCCCAAGTTGGAAAAAGTAGAGAGAGAAAGAGAGAGAAATGAATAACTGGGGAGAAAGTCAGTGACAGCGGTAGAATTTTTCATGTAAATGAGACAGTGTCCGTTTGTGAGCGAGGAGCGTAAATGTGCTCGCCCAAGAAATGAGAGCATGTTCTCCCATAGTTAATTGTGAGTCTGCCTGCCCTGCCCTGCTTGGATGGCACGCTGGTGGGAAGACTTCATTGCATAAATCCATTTAGAACTATGCATTGCAATGTACGTACCGAGTCTCTCAAAACTTTTACACCCGAAGGATTTTAAGAATGAGAAATAATTGTTAGCGTTTTTTTGCCAATGTCTTTCTGGACACTTTGTGCTGCACTGTGTGCTCCGAGTGAGCGGAAAAGAAAGTAAAGGGAAAACGCGTATACCTGTTTTCGTTCGCACTGCGAACGTAACGTGTGTCAACGTTTTGAGATTTATGCGGTGCAGAGTTTTCTGCATTTAAGCAAATGTCGTGCCGCCGTGCTGCTTTCTCCACTTTCACCCGCCATTCTAAAAGTAGGAATGGTTTTGCTGATAGTTCATGCAGTGTCAGTAATGATTTGCAAACTGTAACGTGATTCTATTAGGCGAAACACATTTAATGAACAGTTACAATCGTCTTTCCACCTTGGTAGTTTTGTAATTTATGGGTCAGCTGAGCTGGCTGGCTCCCGAGCCCACATATTTTCTGCCCTTCTTCTTCTTCTACTTCTTTTTGGAGAAAAACTTTCATCAGGCAGACAACCGTTTACCTCAGCACTTCCACTCCACAGGCACAGACTGGAATAGCTATGGGATTTTGTACATACGCTAGAGTGCTGGAGATAGATAGGTCGGTGGGACTCTGGTTCACTTATTCGGGGCGGGATTTTTTTTATCAGAGAGACTTTTCAAGAGTCTGACTGACTAAACCATTTCCACAAAAAGTCAAGTGCAAGTGAGCCTTTGGATTGTCTAGCTAAGCTAGTCGTGGCTTGGCTGGCTGGCTGGCTGCCTAGGGATGGTTTGCATGAAGAAAGACTTTCTTCTCTCTAGCCTCATCCACATAGTCCCTCAACTGTCTTGATTCTCCTCTCTCAAATAGGGAAACTTTTTCACAAAAAGTCTTGAGAGTCGAGTTGAAGTCTTGCATTTATTTGCAACAGAGGATTTCTTTTGTGAAAGAACTCAACTCTCCGTGAATAAAAGGGGAAAGACTCTTGTGACGCTTAAGTTTTTTTATGGAAAAACACGGACTGTGACAGTAGTACATTTGTGTACAACAAACTTGAATGTTCCTTCATCCAGATGTATGGAGGAGACAAGACGACGGACGATGCATCCCTTAGCAAATAGCAGCAAAATGGAACAGATCTCAAGGCATACATAAATAAGACACACTTTGTTGCCCGCCTCCTTCACTTGTTTCCACAGATTAACTGACGCCGCATTTAATGGGCCCGCCCCCCACACAGTTCCAATATGCACAACAATGTGTCCTGGAGTCTGTAGGGTTGGTATCCTATCCTAAAAAATTCCGACTCAATTTTGAGCTTTTGTCCTCGTAAGCCGCCGCCAGAGTACATAGTAAACGATGATTTAAATTCATTGTACTCTAAACCGTTTTGAAAACCATTTGGATCAATTTGTGGTATAATTTAAACTGCTTGACAGCATTGAGCATGCAGCATTCGTGAGTAATTTGTTGTGGAATTATTTTCTTTGGAGTCATTTGGGAAACTATTCAGGGGGAAAGGGTCGTCGCCGTCGTGCTGAGCGTTGTAAAAATGGGTGCCGACATGGAAGTGTGATGAATTGATGTGCGGGAACGAGTTGGAACGGTTGGAACGCTTTTAGAGAAATCAGTAAAGCATACTATAATTTATTTGTCTCTAGGGTACGGAGGAATCGGGCCAAAGACATCATCGGCCAAGATTGCGACCATGATATATGCCATCTTTGGAATTCCCATCATGCTCTGGTACCTCTCCAACGTTGGCTCTCTCTTAGCCAAAATCGCTCGCTTCTGCTGTGCTAAACTATGTTGCTGTCGTCCTGCTAAGAGCAAGCGTCCAGGAGTCACAGCCTCTTCCTCCTCTGGCACATCAGGAAGAAAAGTGTCCGACCCGTATTATCACGTGAAGGCGACGGGTGACGGGCATATTTCTGGAGAAGACACTCAGCACCACCACCGAAGTGGTGGCGGCGGAGGTGGAGGCAGCGGTGGGGACGAGGTTGGACACCATCGGAGTTCAATGGGTGAAGACATGTCTCCAGGTAGATTTAGCATAGTGATCGTACTCTTGCTCTGCATCGCCGTCCTCCTGGCCTACGTTTGTTTCGGCTCTTACGTCGTGTCCCGGTGGGAAAAGTGGCGGTTCCTTGACAGCTTCTACTTTTGTTTCCTCACGCTCACAACGATTAGCTTTGGAGACATCCGGGCCCAACGGAACGGCGGTCTTGAGCGCTTCCAGCAAAAGACAGAATGGTTTTGTTCGTTCTACATTCTCTTCGGCATGGCTCTCACGTCCATGTTTTTCAATATTCTTCATGAAGAAATCTCTCATCGGTTCAAACGTTGGCGTCATGGCCCCCCGCCAGAAGCCCCACCGTTCCACAATGAGACCAAGGAACAACTCGCCACTGTCAATCGTACTCGTCGACGCCCTGTCGAAAACTCATACTCGGTTCACTTTATGAACTTTTCCCCGAGCTCTGGCACCGGAAGAAACTTCACAGAGGAAACCCTGTTGTCCAATGAGATGCATACCAAAGGTCGGAGCGGTCTTCCTGACCCACCAAACAAGACTGGCTATGATGATGAAGAAGCAACTGCTGACTACATCGTTAGTCACCCAATTCCTCCGCCCCGTGAAATCTACGGCTCTCACCCTGTTTTCCCGAGGTAAGCAGTTTACCTCCAACCTCCAAGCTGTCTTGAAAATCCGGGTATCAGCGGGTATCAGGGGCAATGAACTCAAAAGAACAATCTTGATCTTGTCGCAAATCTTGCTCAATCTGACCTTGAGCCGGAACAAAAAACTTATGAAATCTTCCCAAACCCCACCCCCACCCCCTACGCAGCGCTACGTGGAAAGAATGCAATCCGAGAATAAAATTAAGATTAGCTACTTAATTTCCCTCATCCACGTCTCATTCGTTCGACGTCGAATTGGGCTAGCTGGAATGGACGTCGGCGAAAAGAGCAGGGAGTGCAGTGAGAGTGACAAAGACCCGGTTCAATTTATCGTCTATCTTGTCTGACTCGTAGGCAGTGAGTCGTGGTGCTAAGTGATGAATGGTGTGTAGGTACAAGTCTTGTGTCTCCTCCTCAAGAGACTCAGATGCCTGTGTCAAGAAACCAATATTTCTTTTCTTCTATTTTTTTCTCCAAACATGAACATCCAAGAAAAAGAAGCCAACACCTTGCCTGCCGTCAACTTTATCCGACTGTCTCATCTTCTCGAAGTCAAGTCTCTAGTACTACGTAGGGCTGTGCTGGCAACTGGTAACTGGTAGCGGTGATGTTTTTGGATTCATCCTTGCACTCAAATCCAATGCACTACTACTCGCCCTGCTAGCACTCTGTGGGCGTTTTGCTCAAAATCCCTGTGAGTGAAAGCTCAGACCCAACCAAAACTCCATTTACTACTTTCTTCTTCCACTTGGCTCCGAGGACTGAGACTGGAACTGAGACTAAAGGAGGAAACTCGAGTGGCTAGACAAATGATTCCCCTTTCATTTCAAACAATCATACATACCTACCTTCACCGGGAGTGCACCCATTTGTCTATTTAATTTCCGTTCCTTGCGTCGTCTCAAGTCTGTGAATGTGTACAAATTAAGTCGTTCCTGAACTCATTATGGTAATGACTCTTTATTAAATTCTGAACATCCAACATCCATTTGCACCTTTTCCAACACCAAGTCTGTGAGAGTACGAGTACGAGTAGTGAGTACAAGTAACAACAAAGAAGATACGTGAAATACGGGCGAGGCAATTTAGTTTGCTCACTTTCACTCGCACTCTCTTCTCACCGCACCGGGATCGGGAGAGCTAACCAACTTGTGTGAAAATTTCAAGTCCAGCCAGCCCAACAACACCCAATTTCAATGTGCAAATACGTACGTAACACGGAACAGCAGACTCAGACTCAACTTCATATGTGTTTACATAGTGCATCAAAACAACTGATTCGACTGACTACGATCACCACAGAAATAATGACTCTAAGCCACAAAACCTAGGAGCAGAGCCCAAGAGCCCAGCGCCAGAACGAGGTCCCTTGTGTTTGTACTGTGACGACATTCACAAACTCTAACTCTACGTTTAGTGTCTGTGTTTATGTATTCAGTACTACTACAGTAATACTGCTACGAATTTTGAATCGATTTACTCAACACAGATCTGAAAGTGGAGAAAGTTAATGGATGGTTGGGTGCTTGCAAAATTGGAGAAAGTCTCAAATGTTTAATTACTTTTTTAATTGTTGTTGTTTGTCTAATCATATTAGTCTATATTGCGTACATACTATGCATATTTGCAAGGTTATATGTCATGTACATGGTGAGGGTGGGCGTGGATATTCCAAATTGTTAAATGTATTGTGTAGTATAGTGCAGTGTAATGTGTCGCTAGTAAAATATTTACCTGTAATATAAATATAATATAATACGTGACACTCAGAGTAGTTTTATCTTACTCAAGGCTGAAAACCATTTTTTGGTGGAGTTTTCTGGAGTTCGAGGTGAGGAAAGTGAAAGAATTGTTGAGGAAGAGTAGTGCTATTAAAGTGATTGATGATTATTATGATGAGGAAGAGGTGGAGGCTAGGCTAGGCTAACCTATGTACTTAACGTACGTTCCTAGGAAGGACTCTGACTTTGCTACGACGCGACGGTGGTACACATAAATACAAAGCTACTATGTACTTCTATTTCTATTCTCATCCCATGCTTCCTTCCTCCTAACCTGACCCAGTCCTGTCCTGTCCTACCTCTCCGTGTGTACTTTTCTACTTTCTCCGCATCTTCCATAATTTGTGAAAGTGTTTGTAGTGCAATGCATGCAGTGCAGTGCAGTGGAATGCAAGGATGGCGACGGTGAAAATCATGAGAATAGAATCTGAGACGAGACGACCTTCTTTCTACTCTGCCCTGCCCCACCACCACAGCCCAGCACCAGCACCAGCCCTCTGGTTCTTAGAAGGAAGGAGAAAACAAAAACTTAACTTTCAAGATATTTTATTGTTAGAAAGTCAGTTCACTTTTGCTCTAGGAGGACGCTGGCTGACACTTTGCTGCTGCGTCACCATGCACGCTCCCTGTGCCCACTGCACATGACTTTGAGATTGATCCTAACCCTGCTGCTAACTCTACCATTTTTCTTCCCCTCTCCAATTTACCTGTCTGGATAATTAATTACTGTTCCAAATTGAATCGAATAGACGTCATCATGGAAGAAATTAGTAGTGGTTTGGCAGGCAGGGTGGCAATCGCCAATCTGCAACCTATAACGAACTATAAAATTTGAGCAGGCAGGCAGGATAGGAAGCAGGCGGCAGTCAGTCAGGCTTTAACCTTGTGTGATGATGGTGCTGATGAGTGATGATGATGATGAGAGAGTACCTAGCACATAGCACATAGTACATACACTTTTGCAATTTCAAGTTGTGTGGTGTGGTATGGGTCTCGGTTTTCAGACCCTCAAGTTGAGCAGTATTTTGAGCTTACGACACAAAAGTTTTGGTGTGAAAGAAGAGATTAAGTAGTAGTGTGATGATGTAATTTAATTTAATTGAATCCTTTGAAGTTGTACTAACTACGATCACCGCAAAATTTCAATGACAAGTTTGTATGTAAGCAGCGTACACCTTGAGCAATAGTAAAGAACATTGTTACAGTTTTAATTACTTTACCTTGAGTGAGATTGGAAATAGTGTTACGTAGATTACGCAAATGCATGTCATGTGTATGCAAATATTTATGCTAAGTGAAAGCCGAAGAGCAGAGCAAGCTGAGGATTGAATGGGTTAATGAGTTGCAATGCAACTCGAGCGTCGTCGAATCTTATACTACTCACTCATCTACTATTAGACAAAGAATTTGAAAGAGTGAGTAGAGACGACAGCAAATGTGGAAAATTTATTTAATTAAAAATTGTGTGGTCGGTGAAAGTGAAGTGAATGAGTCGTGAAAGTGATTCTGCAGGGGAAAAGGGTCGAGTCATCGAGTGGGTCGCTCGCATCGGGTCTGTCGAGTTGTTGAAACTCTCATTTTGGTTTGGATTTTAATGAGTTGAGGTGGTGGTGGGAGGTGACCTTGGGCGTAATCTAAGATTCACACTAGGTACTTGTTTCCTCTAATGAACGGTGCTTGTGGAAGTGTCATTAAGTAAAAGTTTCGAGTGTTCCTTTGTGATATTGAATTAATTTTACTACCACCTTGTGAATAGTGTTATTGGATGTGTAATATGAAAGTTTATATGGAAATGAGTTGTCATAATAATTATTATGTCATTCTGTGTATAATATTATATCCCTTGCTGCTACTGCTGAACCGAGCAAAACTTTACTTCCGTCCTTCGTTGCGTTGCGTTGCCTTGCTTTACTACTCCATTCAACTTACTGACTCATTTCGTTCGTTACTTATGACGACTCTGTCTCTCTGACTGAGCCGTGCAGTGCATGCATTCACATACATATTCTACTTAAGTTAAATGATAGGAGAGAGAACCAAGCAAAGCAAGGAACTCAAGCCAGCTGAGGACGAGGAATGGTTCGTCGGAATGGAACTCCAAAGTCCAAATGGGACGAACAAGGGTGAGGAAAGTACTAAGGCAGCCAGGAAACGCGAAGTAAAAGTTTTTGAAGAGAGTTAGAGGAGAGGAGCTTAAAACTAGTGCAGGCAGTGTAGTGCAATGCTCATCGCAGAATAGAATCGCAGTGCATGTAGAATTGAGCTAGTCGAATTCACAGAGACGACTTCTAGTAGTTCTAGTTCTAGTCGACTCGCCACTGCACTACGGAGTCCAGTTCCAAAAAAAACATAGAACTCCTAGGCTTTGTTTCAGAGTCGGTGGAGCGAATCAGATAATAGCATACCAAAAGTACTTCACCGGGAGAAAGTACTAGTCAACCAACCATGCAGATCAAGATACATACCCTCATCCCCACCAACCAAGATAAAAAACAGAGAGAGAATTCTTCCACAACGTACATAGATATATGTATGTATGCGTATACTTTTGAGGCAATGAACCAACTCAAAAGTTCTAATATTTACTACTCCGCCAAGTAATTTGCATTCAAATAATGCTGAGATAAAAAAAAGTCTAGTTTTTATTATCCTCAGCAATTACAGTCGTCTTTCTTGGCTTTAGAATCTAAAGAGCCAACACATAAACTGTGGCTGAAGCTGCGGCTGGAAGTCTTTTCTCTGAGTTTTCATACTCTCTAATGTCCAAGGATTTTGGCTAATTGCTGCGGCGTCTCACACAGCATTTAAAGTATTAATCAGTCAACAAAAGCTAACACCGGGGGAATCCAGCGAGAGCGGAGCGAGTTAATGTTAACGTTCAAAGCGTCTGTCTAAGAAACAATCAAAACATGAATTTTTTGATAGAGAAATTTCAAAAACTGAGTAGTTTATGAATTAATTGTTCAAGTTTTTCAAAAATCCAAACTAATAATTTGTAGGCAATCAAGCATCGTGCTGCTCTAAAGAGAATCTCAAAAGTGCACAACTTTCTGCTGGATCATCTTGCTTGGAACACTAACATGACTGGCTGGTGCAATAGCAAATATTGTTGGAATCGGGTTAACTGCTCAGAACCATCGACATTTATTTTGTGCAACATCACGGTTTGAAGTTTCAGAAATTTGAACAGAATTACACTGCGTTCTCTTCGCCGTAATTTCATGTTTTGAATGCGCATTACGCCATGAGTAATTGAACTTGAAGTGTTGGCCGACAGGCAAAAACAAACTTTGCTTCTTCTCACGATTAAATTTTAGGTTCGACGTGTTGCGTACTTGCATATACCGAATACCACATAAGATTTACAACGGAAGGCATTTAAGCATTACCCCTCTTGGTTCTGGAGCTCGCCTAACATTCTGAAGTCAAAATCAAGGTACGCAGGTGTTGATGGAATCGTATATTTTATGAATACATTCAACAAAGTCTACATACATTCGTCACCATTTTTACAAGCATGCAATAATAAGTTAACTTCAATCGACTTTTATCGAAATCAAAATTTCACTCCAGGAAAACCTCGTGGTTGGAATCGCAAAACAGGAAGGTGCATCTTCGAGATTTTATTCACATTGGAGAATTTGTAGACCTTCCAAAATCTATCTTGGCATATCAGTGCCTAAGAACAGACCCTGCTGCTACCACCGCCCGTACTTTCTACCGCTGGACCGGACCAGATTTTTCATCAAAATGGAAAGCTGATGTTGAATTTTTGATTAATGTAACGTTCACCTTCAAAACATACAAAGCATTGGCAAAATTTTACGCCGTTGAGTTAAAAATTTCTATAGGATATTTTGAATACAATTTCAGGAGATACGGGTGTAGTCAATTTCGACCTTCCCTGCTGGTTGGGGTAGGTTTCGCAATAGCAATGGGTTAGTATTGTCAAAAAAATAATAATTAAGAAATTTTTGTTTCTGAGTACAAAATTGTGCAAAGGATCAGAACTAGGCTAACCTCAGGCACATCGCTTTTGAGACTACTTTTTGAGTACATACACAGTTCTGTCTTGTTTGATGACTTTATGTACATGTTGTAGGATAATTTGCTATATTTAGGTCTTGCTACGTAACCTCAGAATGAATTGTTGTCATAATAGACAATTTATTTGTGTATGCATTGCTGTGAACACTGCCAAAATTCAAATTCGCAGTCGAATCGGTGGTAGTGGTCTTTGTGAGGGGATGCCGGAAATTAAGCTAAGCAAGCCAGCTATATTCGCTCACCATATGTAAATGGAAAGTACTGGCTGCAAAACTCTTCTGAGAGTGCTTAGATTCGATTCAATGCAGCGAGATGATTTCACCGAGCCGAGGAACCATCTAAGTCAGCAGCACTCAGGACTCTCAGCTCAGCCCTCATGTACAGTACAGTGCTGTGCAGTATTAGCTCATGTTGGCAACTCTACAAATTGTGTTTCGAGGCTAATGATATGCTTTATGTAATTTAGAATTTACACTTGTGCAGCATTTGCAGAGAATTCTGCAGGAGCGAGCAACGAACGAGTCTGAGACTTTCTATTTGTCATACAGTTTGGATTAGGGTAGTCGTCAGGGAGAGCCAGTTAATGTATGCACATGGATTTAAACTCCTTTGCCTTGCCATCGGCTCAGCTTCAGCTCTGTCTGCTCCTCTGATGCGGGTACAATGAAATCCGCATGTTAAACTTTAAGCCAAAGCAAACTAAAACTGAACCTAGTGAAAAGACACGGCCAGACACTAGAATGGCATTCCAAAGAGATCTAATTTGAGTTGCGAGGAATTGCTGACGGCCATTAGTTAGTCCATTTATGACTGTTGTGTTTGAAGATGAATTAGTTCAAATAAAGAAAGAAGAGTTGGTTGGTTCCGGTTCGACGCCACAACTGAAGACTACTAGCACTGCTACATACATGTACATGCGGACGTCAGCGCTATAAGTATAAGCAGCTCCAACAATAATTAGGATAGGATAGGATTGCAGAATATGCTGACGCGGACCACCCTCACAAGAATAGCTGCTCGCTCAGCTCTGGCAGAGAACTCTCGCTCGCTTTCTCCTCAAAGAGCAAGTCCATTTCTCTACGGCATATTTTTGAAACTCTTAGTCTAATTTAAGAACTCTGCTCAGCTCGAATTAAACTATGCATATATTTGCATAAGAGGAAGAAAACTAGGAATAAATCCCTCAGCGTTTGTTCTCTCCATGACTTAAAATGTTAGGAAAGAACGAATTAAAAGTCTCCTTGTACTCTCCTTCTTCTTCGTCTTCTTCTGCTTCTCCTTCTTTTCTTCATTTATGTACACAAAATGCCCCTAATGTTTCAACCAGACACACTCAAATTACATTTGCATTGTGATTATGTACAGTACAGGCAGGCAGGCCGGCGGACGGAAGGAAGGAAGGACCATGTGAGTACAGCAGCGACGACAGGATGGAAAAAAAAGTTGAGCTTCGTTCTTTTAGTATTTTGCAAAGAGAAAACTATATGTACGGAGTTCTCAGTCAACTCTCTTCGTGGAGGGTCATGTGTTCATACAAGTCGTCGGAGCTCATAAACCATATATACCTTTTGATGTGCTAAATTTTAAAATTTAATATTCTGTTGGGCCGTGGCCCTGCCCAAAGAGAAAATGAGGAAGTAGCTCACTAAAGATTTTGTTTGAGAAGATGAAGCAGATTCATTTGAAACAAAAGTCCGTTTACTTTGAACTGTATTTAGTGTTTATGCGCGGGTTCTATTGTGGAGGAGAGGCATGAGATGGTAGGAGAAGGACGTAGTCTAGCTAGCCAGGAGCAGCAGTAGGACCTTAATGTGCCATTAGGAAGGATGACTCGATGAGATAAAGCGAAAGCGTGGACGAAAATGAAGATTTATTCTGTGTGAGCCTGATTTCCATATTTTGTCTCTGGAATGAGACAGGAGACATGATTGAAATTGACAAAGAACAGCCCCCTTCTCCGCTGACTCCTACGTAACGTAACGTAACTGTATTCACATTTAGATACAATATTTTGAGCAGCTTACTTACGTACATATACATCTTGGTGTAGTAGACTAAACAAAGTCCGACCCGGGTAGTTCGGGGGTAACATTTGGTTCGAATCAGCAGCACAAATGATCTTTGGATCTCTTCGTCTTCCACTGCTGCCTTTGCCTGCACTGCTCCTGACTCGACTCTACTTCCTTGAGCAATGTAACACATGGTGTCAAGAGGCACGAATAATAATTAGCAACTCTAGAACCACAGAGAGCACGGCCGCCAAGACTTTCTCCTCTCGTGAGTATCAACTTAAGACACTCATTCTCACTCTCAACCCATGCATTCTGTGCACACTCAGACCCAAATAGTCAACAAACTTACTTCCTTTTGCAATACAACAAGAACCGAGAGAGACTTAGACTTGGAGGAGTCATTATCTACTCCCTAACGCAAATACAAAGACGAGTGTTTTCATCCTTCTTCTTAACCTTCGTCCACATCTCCTCCACAGAAGATGTGTGTGGGTTGAAAAAAAGCTAGCACGGCACAGCACAGTACTAGAGCAGAGAGCCTGAGAAGAGGAAAAGTATTTAAACCCAAATTAGAACCGAACTATAATAATGTAAGAAGCACTACTAGAAGCTGGATGAGTCGAGAAGGATGCTGGAGCTGGAGAATAAAGTGCCAGTCCAAAGTTAGAAATCATGAGTTAGGTTCTAATAGGGTTGAACTGGAACGCAATAAACCTTGGGCTGACTCAGTTGGCGGACGGCTAAAGTACTACAAGGGACTAATTTATTAATTAGGGGTGCTCTAGGTGCTCTTAGCAATGAGTATATTTCACTTCCTATTACTTTCGTCAGCTAAACCAGCCATTCCTTCACTCACACAGACGGACACAGAGCTAAAACTTAAAACCCACCTTTAGTTTTTCCTTAGCCAGGCCAACACACCAAGTCAAGTGCTTTCACCAACCCTTTCACCGAGTGAAAATACATTCACAAAACATATCTGAGGTTTATTACTCTAGATTCCCATCTAAATTTAGCTGGTTCTCCAAATTTGGATTCCTACTCGCACTCTCATCCTCAACTACAAATCTTTGTGGAGACCGACTACTGTTCATTAGAAACGACAATGTGCAAAGTGCGTTTACTTTCTCCTGCCTTCACCATTTCCATAGGAGTCTTCTTGGAGTTCTTGGCCGACTTCATTTGCTACCGCTCCACTTTGCTCTTTGCCAACGGTTCATTTATTTTAGTAATATTCATTGCAAAAAGCAATAATAATTGAATAGATCTACACGGCCACGGAGCAACTATAAAGCCTCTACATCACTCGACGCCTGACAACGCGAAATCTAATCTCAGACTCTCCTGCCTTCCTGCCAGGCAATAATAATAACAATAATAACGCAATAATGTTGTACTTTACACGTACATGGAATGCAGTTAAGAGGGCGAGGAAGCAAATTTTGGCCGACGACCAAGTATCTCGCCAATGACTTGATTGAACCACTCACCTATACATCTACAGATGTTTTGGCCAAGCAGTAGTTTAAGGTGGAATTGTTGTAATTTCTAGTCTGCTGCACGTAAAGTTGAATGAGCCCGAGTAGCCGAATCAACCATTTTTAACTCCTCAACTAGCCTTGTGACTCTAATTTGTAATCTGTGCATTTCTGAGAGTCTTTAGTGTCAGCTGCACTAATTCTGTTTTGTCATGGATTTAATTTTAAGCAGACAGTTAAATTCCAAGCAGCAGCATTCCAACTGCAATTGCTGACCAGGAAGACGAGCCCTTCTTCTGTGTGGAAACCAACTGCAAAATGTGAGGGGAAGAGCTCATCTTTGACTTTCTTCGGAGGTGAAAGTAAAGTGAGCCAGACAGACTTTGACTCAGCCTTTGAGCCGCCAGAGTCAAGTTGAAGTCGAAGTCAAGAGATGAAGGGTAAAAGACTTGTGTGAAAATATGAAGTGCCCCAGAAAATGCTGTATAGATGTCAAGTCATAAGAAATGAAAAACGCACAGGGGAATAATAGAACCACTTCCTTGAGTATAGCTAAGTACACTCTGCCCCACCTTTAAGTATTTCGAATATAAGTAAGTAAAGTCAACCAAGCCAAGCCAAGTGAATGTGAACCAAACGGGCCCAAAAGCCGAAGCCAAGCCAAGTCTCACTCTCACTCTCAACTTATGTAAGTCCCACGTTATAGCCTGAACCTACCAAACCAACCAACCGTCTTTTCTAGAATTTTTGTAATGCATACATCCAAGAATAAATACTTCAGATAAAGACGACGACGACGAAGCTGTGAGGGTAGGTCTGGATAGGTCTGGCTATGTCATTCCTCGACTACTTTCTTTTTTTCCCATCCGTCCATTCCATTACGCTGCATGCATGCAGTGGAAGGAAAGACCGACATAAATAAGTGTCTCCTTTTTCCATATCCATGCAGGCAGGCAATAAGAAGAGTAGTCGTTTGAGTTTGAGTCCTTCGCTTCGTGCCTACGTAAACACTGTTGACTTTCACCGTACACATAGTCAGTCAGTCATACGTTCTACCTTCCGCCGAACCGACGACGACACCCTTCCCAGCATTCTCCATCCATATTTTCTTCCAGCACGTATCCAACATTCGATTTCCGACACTCAATGAGCCAACAAGAACGGAAGAAGATCCTATTGGAAAAACGTGAGGAGTGGAAGTAGTTACGTATTGTTCTTTTGAAGCACATTGATTTTGGACCATTCATTTCCTGTCCATAGTAGCCAAACTTTGCTCTCTTGGCTTTCTTACTTTTATCAAGTCTTAAAAATATTCATGTCGCCATCACAAAAGAAGAAAATATTCTTAGTTTTTGGGACAGTGCCGTAAGAATGAATGCCTTTAGCTTTCTATTGTTTCTCCGATCGCGTTCTTACAAGCGGCAGCACAAAGTAGTCAGGAGAGAAGGTATTTTAGTTGTTGAGAATGCTACTAAGGCTGTCAGAAATAGTCATAATTGTGAAAAAATGAAGAAGAGCTGCAGCCACGAAGCCAACTTAAAAATGGCAGCCTTTGTTTGATTTGTTTGCTTCCTGTATCATGTTGGTTTCAAATAATTGTATTTTCCAATTCCGCATTCAATTCAGAGTGAAGGAATAGCTTTGTCGAAATTGGGATGTAGCAGATATTTGGATCCTATTTGAACCAGTCTCATTAGTGCATATCCTGAGGGTGGTTCGTTGTTTGTTGAACAAACTTTTCAGACGTCCTCAACTCATTGTCCACAAATCTGTGGGCTTCAAAGCTTTCCAAAGTTACACATGTAATGGTTCAGATTAATTCGAATCTTCCTTCAATCTTGGGCCCATAAAATCTGGACATCCACTATTCCTATTCAGCTTTAATTTAAATTTGCATGCCGGCAGGAAAGATGAGAA
>JAQGCM010000177.1:0-33623 GCA_034699705.1 Hymenaphorura dentifera
CTGTACTAACTACATTGTTTCGTAACCGCATCCGCACAGACTTTTCCGCGCGTGGATTCTCTCATAATATCGCCATATGCTTAATTTAGCTGAGCAAATAAGGTGAATAAAAGCTTGCATTGATTTTGGAACCCAACCGGTACTTCAAAAGTAAGTATAAAAGCTGCAATCCGGATCAATCCCATCACATTCAACAAATTGTCTACTTGATATCAGAATTAAGACTAGACAAATAAAATTCCTTGGTAAGTTCCCCCATTCGATCGAACTACTAACCAAACTGTTTCTAGAATAAGAGATTTTTAAATTTGATTTCTAGACATTTATTCATTTCACTCATTGTTTTTTTTCCAGATCATGAAGTTTATTTACGGACTATCTTTCCTGGCACTTGTCAGCTTTGCTTGTGCACAAGTTGACCTCACCCTAGTTGCTGGAACTAGCGGCGAAGATGTTGTCGATGCAGTCGATACCAAAATCGAAAATTCTCTCATCTTCCCACCTAGCCACAGATTCCTAGTCCGCGTAGCTTTCATGGAATCTAAATTTGGAACAAACACCAACACATACCGCACCAACTATTTTGGTGGAATTTGGCAAGTTGACGAAGCTAATTTTCTGAAAACTAAAGACCCAGCCTTCGATGCAATTTTCCAAAAGATTCAGACAGAATTTTCAATTGACTGGACAACCGTGACTTGGCAAGACCTGGAAAAGCCATTGTACTCTGGATTGGCATTCGAAATACTCATACTTTCACTTGGCCGGCCGATTCCAGACACCATCGCTTTGCAGGCTAACTTCTGGAAACAACAATATAATCGCAACCCATCTGCAACTACTCAACAATTTGTTACTGACATTGAAGAATTAGAGAGGAATCCAACTTGCTTTGCCCGAATGAATTTAGAGATTGTCCTTGACGGATCTGGTAGTATCGCTATGCCAGATTTCGAAAAAGCCAAGCAATTTGTTGCAGAATTGGTATCAACATTTTCGTTGACTTCCACCAGAATTGGAATGACTGTTTTTAGTACTTCGACCACATCCATTTTCCCATTGAACAACGTTTTGACAGCTGCAGAAATCGATGCTCGAATCCGAAACGCTGCTTATCCCGGCCAAACTACTGGTACAAATTTCGCCATTGACGATGCAGTACGTGAGCTCCAGAATACAAATCTTTTGGGAACAACGGCTCCAAGAGTAATCCTTGTCTTGACAGATGGTTATTCCGATAACAATGCAGCAACAATCCAATCGGCTGCAAATGCAAAAGCTCAAGGCATTGTTACATTTGCTGTCGGCATTGGCTCCTCTGTCAACATTAACGAGTTGGTCTCAATTGCTGGAGATAGTCCAAACCGCGTCATCTCTACCACAGATTTCGACTCTTTACTCGAGTTGACCTTCACAATCAACAGCCAAACCTGCAAGGTTCCTCAGACCCCTGCATTCAACCAAGTCGTCTCGGATGCTTTGAACGTTCGTGAAAAACGAATCTTCAAATATCCAGTTCCAGCCAACGGACTCACTGTTACTCTTTCCGACACAACTGGCAAATCTCGCGGATTTTATTCCTACAACTTCCCGACTCCATCTTCAGCAATTAACGATGGCATTGTCAGTGGTAAAACGTTCATTCCACCAAATCCCAAACCACAAGCAAAGAATTCGGGCGTTTTCATCGCTGTCCAGGGAATTCAGATAAATACTAATTTCACACTCAGCGCGGCTCAAGGCGATCTTCTGAGCACTGCAACTTTTGAATTCATCCGAAATGGACCAATTCTACCAATGAAGTCTTGTGGTGGATATTCCGCAGCCGAATGTCAAACAGCTTGTATTGCCCGACCACGAAAATGGAACGTTGGCACATGTGTTCAATTTGTTTGCTCATGTCACTAAATTATTAATTTCGAAATTCCTTGGATTTTGGCAATAAAAATTAAAGAATTATGCAATCGAAAATTCTAAAATTGAGTGCACTTGAAATTTATTATCTGGTTCAATTAAGACACATACAGGCGAGTGGTACAACTTTTGGTCGAATACATCTATATTTTTCGCAAGAAGAAATACGAAAGAGTTTAATTTTTTTACAATTCAACTGTCTCAAACGATTTGTCCATGGAATCTTTTCTGGAAGTAGTAAGGGAATCTTTGCGTGAATTTGCCAATGAATCTTTACGAGAACCAAGCCTTTCCCTCTCCATTGTTGTTTTGGTACTCTTTGTTCTCTCGAAATCAAATGACTTACGTTGGCAACAGGGCAATTGCTTCATGGGAAGGAGTACCGCTGAAAGTAAGGGTCTAAAATTCAGTCAAGGCGAAATACTTGGGAAAAAGTTACAATTTACTACAAAATATAAAACTCATTCTTACGGCGAAGTGCTGGATATTTGTTCCACAGTTGAGTTAAGATTTGCCGTTTGAAGACAAAGATGAAGAAAATGGCGACCGCTTGAAGAATGTTGATGCAGTCGAGAATGGAAAAATATATTGCAGTCTTGGGATTAGTGAAGCACCACGATACAAAATCAAATATCCACGTCACTCCCATCACGATGAAGAGTTTTGCCAGAACTCTTATTCTAAAAGTAAAAGTACACACATGAATGCAGTCATCTCGTATTAAATTGTTGTATTTTATAAAAAAAATTCCAAACACTTTTAACCACGCACGACTCTATCGACTGATTCCCGGGAGTTTCGTGTACTCGTTTCGTGGCTCGGTAATGTCGGTAGAGTACAAAAGTAGTCGAAAGAAAAAATATTGCATTGAATACAAGGAGTGCACTGATGAGGTAGTACAAATATGGTCCTTCTGCTTTCCGGTGGAGAAAACAACTCATTTTCCCATAATTTGGAGCAACCAGTGTGGGATTGCAGTCGCCAGAATCTAAGTCACATTGGCTACGGGATAAAATTACTATTACATAATTATAACTATAAACCACCAAAAATTAATGTTCATAACCAGCAGATACTAACTTGTACTGGATAATTTGTCCCAGCGCAATAACAAAAAGTGGAAATCCGACAGCGAAGCCAAAGTACAAAATGTAACGCTTGATTTCTGCAGATTTCATTGGATTTGGCTTCATATCGCGAAAAGTCCACCAAATATCAAAATTAATAACGGTCAGCCAAGAAAATGTAGACAGGAAAAAGAAATGGGCCAATATTGCTACAAGAAAAACAAGCCAAAGAATATAAACTTTCCGAGTTAATTCATTTCGAAGAATCTTCTCATTATTGCTTATTCCAGATTTGGATTTGATTATTTTTCTTACCGTTTGGTACACAGAACCAAACTTCGATCCCCATGTCCGAGTTTTGAATCAATTTGAAACTTGCGATAAAAATGTACATGAACATTAAAGACGCGACATAACTTGTGATTGTCCAGCCGTGAATATTTTGTTTTTCCCATAACAGAACGTAGACAACAATTGTAAGGATTAAAAACAAGCAGGAAAACAGCATTAGGCCAGCATGAACATCGTTGACGATGGTGATCACCTAACAAATAATTATTGAAAATAATTTGCTGTCTGTCCTTTTGGAATGCAAGCAATTGCGATGTTAAAAACTAATTTGAATCACTCTAGAGTCTTGAATCTCCTGCTCCATCTCATCAGCGTATGTATTGCTAGTGTGATTGTCATCACAATGGGCAAATTTGAGAACAATGAAATCCGTGTCGTCACCAGTGTGGTATTTACCCTTTCCATAGTTTTGAATTCCGTCCAAGCAAAAGGGTTGGCTGATAGCTTTCCAAGATCCTTTCAATTTGAATGTGAGAGTACCATTTTTTAGAAGACGAATGCTGTAATTTTTGTAAGTTTTTTTTATAACTTTTCGATTAGTTTTTAAAAGTCTGGGAAATAATTAGACCAGTCATTCTTACTCCTTTTTGCTAAATTCTTTGTTTTCTATATGTCTCCCAACGTAAGGGGCCCCTTGCTCTATCTCAGGTGTACAGCGAACCTTGGATTCAATATAATGAGGACGAGTTTCTGCATGGGCTTCATCTGTCAATCTTTCGAGTGTATCGGAATAGTGCAAAATTGGACTCCAGCGTCTTTCTCCAGCATAAGTGCATTTCCCATGCTCAATATCCTCAACTTCATCTGGGGGACAACATTTCGGGATGCACACGGTTTTGTTGCAGTTGACCGGGCAAACAGAGACGACAATGAGTTCTTGAGTTTCGCTAAAATTTAAAGAATATAAGTACACCTAGATTGGTTTTAAGGTTGACAGAATTGTGAGGAATAATGGACTACCTGAGAATACAATAATTTTCGGGGTCATAATAATGAAATCCAACTTTGAAGTAGCCACTTGGCGTAAATCCATCTGGACTATTCGAGTTTTTGTTAAGTTTGATCTCGTTGGTTGCCGTTGTACATTTGGTTTTCTGTTCTTCAAGTCTAATAATTAAATTTAGATGTGAAGTACATGTTAAGTTCACTTCACGAATGCAACCTAACCTAGTTCGTAATTGTTTGCATGTACCTGAACTGAATGGAGGTCCTGTTGTAAGACAATGATGCAGGGACGACTAAAACCTTGTTCTGATTATTATTCAAAGAATTGTACCCTTCACAATATTTTATAGTGATTTGTTCACCTAAGCACGCCAAACGCAAATTGCTTAATATTCCAATTATAATTGTGTAATGTATACTTGAAAACTCCATTTTGTAAACTAGTACTGAATTGATGCGATTTTTTCCCACCAACACACCTTAGTTTTTTCAGTAAAGGAAAAAGGGGTACTGGATATTTTGATTTTCACGATACCATGGGTTTAAAATAGATGTGGTGGTTGATTTCCTCATTTCAGATCGGAGAACGCTCTCCTGCAGCGGTTGTGGTTGAAAATGAGAAATTCGACTTCAAGGAAGTTTTGATTGCGTGTTTAACCCAAACCCATATCCTCTGCTGTTGTTGAACAACAGTGTTTTTTGCCTCCTCATCGTTTGATTGAATTAGTATTATACTGAGAAATATTGAGATTTCTTAACTTCACTATCTTGGATACTAAAGTCATAAATTAGATGTTGGATTTTGTTTTTAAAACAAAAAGTTCCCATTAGATCTGAAATTAGAAAATCATGCAATGTGCTGATGGTTCTTGACAGTGGTGGTTTGATGGATTTAATGAATTTTATTCAGGTGTCGGTGTGTTGGTGAAATAAAAAATCATTTTGCTCAAGTATTGCAGTGTGTCTGTCACTCGACTGTACTTTGGATATGACATGTAATGTATTCATTTTGTTAATTTTATTGACGGCCGCAATGTGTAGTATAAATGCAAAGCTCAAACCTCAATATGAAAATCGAAATTAAAGAAAGACAATAATTCGTAAGTTAACAAATCGGTTAGGTAAGCAAAAGTGGGATCATTTAATGAAAATATTAGCACTTTTACATGTAAAAGAATAGCGAGAGTCCTAAGGTCAAGAAATATTTACAGTAAACGCAGACTCTTCTTTCATTTCCAACTAGAGGTCAACTGGATGGATTAAATGCTAGTATTCAGTAATGATCAACGTGAAAAACTCGGATAAATTTCAAGCAATTGTTTAATTACTAATGTTTGTTTAATTACTTAATTGTTTCACGATCAAGTATCATCTTTCGAAGCTCTTTTTGCAGTGGCTTAGGCAGGTCTTCAAGTCTTATGTGTGCCTCTCGTAGACTGTAAAGGAAATTGAAATTGAAAATTAGAACTTGGACGAAACTGAAACTTTGTAATTTTGACAGAGACAAGCTTTCGAATTGTCTTTGGTCAGCACACTTTGGAAGTACTAACTAAGAGAAATACTAGGACGGCTCTGGAAACTCTGGATACATTATTGACTTTATTGAGTACCGAAAAAGTGTCCCTTGTAAGCCTGATCTTTTAATGTGTTCTTACGATTCTCTAGACCCTGAACTTCCAGATTCAACATCATTCGCAATCTTTTCGAATTGCTGCAAGGCGATTTTAGATAGCATTGGCGTTCCGATTCTAGACGGACATCTTGAAAGAAAACTTTCCAGCAGAGAAATCTCCCAAATGCGTCGAAAACTTTTCCAAACTGCTCCATATTTGTCGACATTCTACAAGCCGACCAAAGAAATTGAAATGTTAATAAAAATTTAAATAGCGTCATAAAGATCGTAATTCTTTGTTGGGAATACTTGGACATCAGACACGGTCAGACCAACAAGAAAATTTAACAGTGCAATGTGCAAAACAAGAATTGCAATTCCATAGAAGAACATCGAGGCTGACAAAGATGCAGTAATCGCATCGGAATCTTCTTCATAAAAGAAACTCTCGTACTCGACTTCACCAATTAAAAATGTGGTCATTTTCAAAATTGCTTGGAACGGTGATGAGTACGAAGCAACCTAAAAACATTTAGTCATTTTAAATTTCGCTGAGCAAAACCTGTATCTCTACATCAATTGAACGAATCGAGTCCAACTTACACCAGGTAGTAGAACGCAAAAAACCATTCCGAAAGCATAGATGATCGACGTGTAAATCAAAGTGATTACTAGCAACGTAGACAATACCTAGTCAAACGAAATATGTTAACAAATATTATTGTGGAAAATCAAGTTTTAAAAAGCGTGTCGGATTTACCTTTTCTAGCATTCTTATGTATACAGTGAATTGTGGAATTTTTCCAATTTGGAAAAACACGTGCACCCAAGTTAGAAACACTCCAAGCTGTGTATGAATTTAATGAGTTGAAGTTTGCAACACTAGTTTTAGAAAATTGAAGATGAGTTCTACTTACAGAAGCTGAGATATATTGCCATTCCCCGAGAGGATCAACAGTTGAGTAAATGACGAGAGGAACTATGTTTAAAAATATTGTGAAAAGCAAAAACATTTTTTCTAAATGCAAAATCCGGAGAAAGAGCAAGACTCTCTTGTAGTATTTTCTAAAGTTGACTGTTTTCATTGGATACCAATATCTACGAAAGCGGACGATGGTCGGGTGAATTTCAAAATACAAAAGGTCAAAAGTCGCAAGGACGAGAAGAACACAGGCCATCATGTTTATCCAGGAATCGGATCTGCAGTTTCGGATTTCATGCCCATCCGTAGAATTTGAGTCTAATGGAATTTCATGGAATCATTAAATAAATGATGAGGAAGAGCAAAACTGTTTTTTTTTTAATTTTGAAAAATTGCATAGAACCTGTATAATTTGACTGTGGTTCTTGTAAAGTCGGAATAAAATTGAACCAGGAGAATTTGAACTGTTTGTTGGCAGGGAATGGACAAAGTTTTCTGTAGACTTCCATTGTGAACCAGAAATAAGCTAATGCCCAAGCAATCTTTTGCCAACAATCAAAATTCGAATAATTTCAAATTAATTTTTTTCAAAATTTTAAAAGAGAAATACAAGTGCATCAACCTGAAACATTCGAGCAATCCAAAACAGAGACTGAATTCTTCGCCATTTCAAATGAATAAATGCCTTCACAATCGCGTGATTCAAAATGTGTTCACGCTCCTCTATCGGTGTGTAGCACACATTTGAAAGCAAATCGGTCTCTTCGTACATTGTCGATTTATTTAATTCGATATCTTCTTGTGACTTGTATCCAATAATTGGTCTGTCAAAAAATCACAAAGAACTATTAATTTTGGATTGTCAAATTAACGTCAAATTCAACCTTTTTCAATTACCCGTAATCTATAGCGATCGTTGTCAGATCTTCATCAATGTATTTCATGCCGTCGGCTATGAGCTCTAAAAAACTTGTAATGATGTGAGGCATTTTCTTGAACATTTTCTGCATGGCAGTTTTCTGGCGATTGTTCCTAAATTTGTTATGTAATTCAGATTCAAATATTGAAAATTTGTTGAGCGAAATGGTCTAGATTCTCACTCGATATCCAGATCAGCACAGCCTTGCTGAATCAAAGTTTTACAAACTAATGTGCTTTCATTTTTCACGCTAAGATATACAGCTGTCAAATCATTCTCATCTTTAGCATCGACAAACTCAGAAAGTGGCAAGTTTCGTCGCGAAATTTCTCCCAAAATTAGTTCCACGCATGCATTCGATTTACTCGGATCACCTGGATTTACATCATTTTTATCTCAACATTTGAAATTTGTTCGCATAAAAAATTGAAGCTTTGCAATTATTGAAACCTTTATAATTAGCTGCGCAATGCAAAATCGTCCGTTTTTGTTTGTCGACTAGTAAAAGATCAGTTTTAACGAAAGTCTTGCGGAATTTTGCCTTAAGTTCGTCAACTCTTGCAGTTCTGGCCAAGAAATGCAAGCACGGATTTGGAGGGTCTGAACATTGACAAGGCTTTGGTGACTCGGCCGTATCTTTTGTATTGGCATTGGGGTTGAGACTTTCTTTCTCTTTGCCTGTCTTCTTGTCTACGCCCACAAAAATAAAAATTACAGTAGTTTTTGATCAAATTAAAAATGTAACAATCAAGGCAGTCGATAGTCGATACCTTTGTTGTCCCGCATTTTTGTGGATCAGATGCTTTTGCACTTTCACCGGAACACCAGACCGGAATCAGAGCAGCTGATTTAGTTTTGACAAGTTCCAAATGTAACTACAAAAATTGTAAATTTGCTTGATATTCATTTTGCAATTTGTTTGAAGGTGATGTATTCAACATTTAACATTTTACATTGCGGCAACTTTTGGTGCAGTGAGTTCTGCAGGTGTGCTTATCGGAATTTCATAGACTCATGTGCTAATTGGATATGCCAAAGGCCAAATGTATAGCACACTATTAGTTTACTATATTTATATTTTTTAATGTTGGCATTCACAAAGTGCGATAAAAAATAGACAGGATGGATGACGAAAAGTAAACCAATGATGCATTTGCAGTCGGAAGCATTGCATCATTTATTTTCATATTGCACAATCACAACGTAAGTTTTCTAAATTATTTAGGGACTCAAATATTTTCGTACTGTATCTGAGAAGTGCATTCCTTCAAACTAAATTTAAATCGGAGACCTGTTCGGGGAATTACATTCTGCAATTCAAATTCAAGCTACCCATTTTGGATCTATAACTTTGGAAGTGAAAAATGTCTAGAATATTTGTGGTTATTTTGAGTTAAATGGGCATTCACAATAGTATTAGCAAATCTAAATTGGGCATTTGCCCAACTAAAAATCTCAAGATTTCTGTAAACAATGTTGATAGAGGATAACCGGTTAGATGATTTATTTTACTACAAAACACTGAACTCAAAGCGCGTTGTCATTTATCATACGAAATACGAGGATTGTGCTATTGTGCATGGTTCAGAGAGAATTCTAAATTAGCTCAAATAGTATTCCGGATTACAATGCACGTCTCACAATCTCAATGAAAATGTAGGATTATGGGAATAAGTACATTCTAAGCTAGCTCGACTGGAACGCTGTTGTTGTGGCACAGCTGTGTGGAAATGTGGAATACGAATACTAATGGGGATTGATTGCTTAAAAAACGAAGAGTGCCAAAGTAACTCTAAATCTGTCGTATACTTTATTACTTAAAAATCACCAGTGAAAATATGTTATGTACGTTTAAAAGAAGCGATTGGAACTACTACAAAGTGGACCTCTCAAACAGAAGAGGCCACTAGGGTCTACTGGAGTAATTAGTGAAAATAACAGGGGCTATAAAGTTGAAAAGGTTAACTCAAAACGAAATCTCTGCTCCATCAATTTTTCTTAGCCAAATGCATCGACATCATTTTCTTGTAAAGACCACGAGCCTCATATTCATCTTCCTCACTGTCCCGTTTCATACGAAGCAGAATCTATCGCAAAACAAGGCAATCATGAATTTCAAGAATTCACAAATTAATGTCTCAGGTACACTGAAACCCGGGTCGCCCGTATGAAAGGCGCAGGAATAAAGAAAAAGATTACCGTTTGCTCGAACTGCTTAATCTCGTTTGGAGGATCAGCATGGCTCTTCAAGGACTTTCGGACCAAGTCCAACGCATCGCTGTAGCCATTCAGCATGAATTTAGCTTTGGCAAATCTGAATTTGAGAAAAAGACAATAATTCGATTTCGCCAATCAACAAAGACAAAAAAGATTTAATTAGAAATTCTATTCGACTGGAATTTAAGGGAAATTTTCAAAACGTTTATATACATGCATTCAGGCAAGGGAGTGGCTGAATATTTATTAGCCAGCCAGAACTTGCAGATTGTTGTTGAGATGTTGTTGTCGTTTAACCTGAACATAACGCTCTGCGCCGATAGCCGGACTAATAATTTTTTGACAGACTTACGAAACATTTTGTAAGTAAAAAATATACCTGTAAATACATGTCTCTTCCGTCCAGATTCCCCGATACAGACAAGTAAAATCAAAGCAAGTAGTGTACAAAGTGTTTTCTTTAGTAATTTGCTTACCTGAAGTATATCTTACAGCGATGATCATCAATACCACAACCAAGGCCACGCTTACACGCGTTGCAAGCCTGGGGAGCTTTGTCCATTTTTAAATAAGCCTGAGCCAAATTCGTATACAACGTAGATAGAAGAATTTTTCGCTGTATGTCTTCTTCTGGGGTTACATTACCATACTCTTCCAAATAATTCAAACCGCGTCTGTAACTAAACAGAAATCAACAAGTTCAAGAACATTGCATTATGCTAATCTTGTACAGCAAACTTACTCTTTGACGGCGTAATGAAATGAATTGCTAGTATAGTGAGAATTTCCTTTCCTTCGCTGATCTTCAGCTGCCTTGTAAATTTCTGAGAAGGAGACCTTGGCCCTTTCCTCAATGTTCATAAACGGAATAGTTTGCAATTGGTCTTTCGGAACAAAGTTCAACATCATGACGTTCATAAATATATTTGCCCCTGAATATAATAAAATTTATATTCAAAACCAAACCCAGTAGACAACGTGTTTGAATAAATATGAACCTTCCGGGATTCGGGGCGGGCATCCAAGCCTGCCATAAGCGTAGTCCGATGTAATTTTGAACTGTGCCACCTCTCCACACTCCATTGATTTCACGGCAAAGTAAAGCCCCGGGAGGATATCGAATTCGCCGTCCAAACGACAACTTTGTGTGGTTCTCCGAGAGTAAGTAGAATCAAAAAACACGACGTTATATTCGAGGAAGCAAACATAATGAAACCAAACTTTGCAGCCTTCCGGGAGTGGCTTTCCTGAGCCTTTCTTGATTAGCTGAAAAAGGATTGACAAGATTGTTAGGATACATAGTTCGGATTCAAAGCCAGTAAAATTCGAAGCTATATGACTGCTTTGCATTATTTGAATCTATTTTTAGAAGAGGTTTCGAATTGGAACCTGTCTTAATTATCCACACCCACCATACCAAACGTTATACATACGAAACTATACTTCGTTCAATATTCAACTCACAGAAAGAAGTGTTTTTTAGATGGCCAAGGATAACTTTATTTATGATGACTTACCAATTTCCTAACCCCACCATCTTCGGTGACATTTGTCATAATGTCGTCAATGGGATGAAAATCCGGGGGATCGTGTAAGTCTAAAGACTTTGCCAATTCTGGTGGCGGTAGCGGGGCCAACCCTACAACCTCCTCTTCATCGTATTCCGCTTCCTCTGGTTCATAAGAATATAAATCAGCATCCGGGTCAAACCCAGAAACTGATCCTTTAGTGATGAATTGGCTGCAAAATTTGATAAGTTGTACCTTAGAATAGGAGCAATCTAATTCCAAACCAACTATCACTGGCGATCTCCTTAAATATTTTATTGGAAATCCAGCCCAAACTGTGCAAGGAATCAGTACCAGTTCTTCTTCGTCAACTAAATAAGTAAATGTAAGTTAGCAAATAATAACTTACTTTATTTGCCTGGAGACGCGTCCGGTTATATTTTCATGCGAACGGAACTCCTTAGCATCTAAATCCTCTTCGACCATTCCTGGTCCTCCTGCACCATCTTGCTCATTTAAATAGGCCATATTTTCCTTTGCCCTTCAGGGTTCTGCAAATCAGCGCAAAACTCAATACCGCACAACAGTACTTAATTTATTATTATTCCATACTGAGGTTGCATCGTTGCTGCAATGCAAAGGTAAGGTTATAATCTATCCACCTCCTAATCTCCACAATTATGTACAAAAATCGAAAAATTTGAAATGTTTGCCAACTGACCTACGTTGAGTGAGAAGGAGCACAGCGTGACAACAATCGACAAGATAATGATGGATTTTCTGACGACGACTGGACTCGCTGGACGTCGGAAGTCCAAATGACAATTAGTTTACGACTGACGACTGTGACGAGACGACTGCCTGACTGCAAGGAAATATTTGGAGCCAAAGACGTTTTCGAAGCATGCCTCAATTGAATTGATGAAGGCAAACCGAAACTGCGAAACCCAAGAGACGACCGACCCCTTGCTTAAGGGCACCCACTCCACGAACCACCCAGTCCCACTCAAATCTCAAATACCTCAGCTGCCTCAGCATAGATTAATAATAAATAAAATCCCGATGTCAAAAGCACTTTGCGAAAACGTTATTTTACGTTGAGAATATCGTAATCGTAATTCGTAATTCGTAACTGCAACCCACATTTTTTTTGGAAACATTAAGATTGAAGATTCACGATGATCGAAGACCCTGAGCCAAACTACTTCTGCAATTAAATTTGCGTTTGGGTATTCGTTCAGACCAGCATTGCATGATATCTGGAGTTTACAATTTTTGGATTAATGAAAGCAAGTTATCCAGTCCACGGATTAAAATTGAGACTTTTAGACTGGCGACGGCGAGGCCGACTGGGCACACCATATAAATGCTTGATCTTGATGTGTATTATTTACCGGATGCCAGAGCCGGGCTTTTGCATGTTAAGTTAATTTGAAGGACTTTATTTTAAAATATGAACAAGGCAGTATGCAGTAGTGGTTTTTGTGCATTTATAAATGAAATTATCCCCAATATAATACCCAGTCCGTCATAGTGCAGCGTAGTGCAGTGCAGTCTTCAAGTCTGATATTTTGACGTAACTATACTAATTTACTAACTGTGATGTAATCCTGCTTGTGCTTCCTGCTCTCGTCCTGCTCAAGCCCAAGCCACAATTCACAATTCACACCAGCAATTGTCGGCATACAAAAGGCGAAAGTGAAAGTTAACTCTCATTTTATGCGGCTTCGCTTTTAGCGTAGCTTGGCTATCTGCCATATTTGTTTTGATTTATTAATAATAATCATTTCCCTTTTCTTTGAACAATTGGATGTAATTTTGTGTATCATGACTAATTTATTGAAGATAAATACTATGAAGTACAAGCACAGACTGCAACGCAAAGCAAAAGTGCATCTTGATGGTAGCAGAATTCCATTCCATTCCTCTACCTAATTTTTTCGCAATTTGTGCAAACAATTGTTGAATCAAATTAAATATGCAAATCCATGTTTCTGAGACTGAGATGATGAAAAAATGAGACAAGTGGTAGACAAGTAGTCAGTCAATAGAATTGAATGTGTAATATTTAATCGATTGTTTACTACAAATGGATTCATTTTGATTCTGATTTTTTGTCATAATTATTTAGTTCATGTTCAATGTACAATAATAGTTCTATTAATTATTATTATTAACTTAGACTCCTTGAGTAATTGCATGGGTCCTCTCACTATGAGTAGTTGGGTTGGATTTGTATAGTTTTTGTAGTTTGTTCCACTTTATTCAATTCGTGATTGTAGGCGGAGATGCACAAAACTTGGGGGCAGATGAGTCAGTTAATGATCTGAATCTATGAACAATTGATGCCTTGTCAATGCAAATCTGAGGCAAATTGTCATATCACTGAATATCAACCAGTTTCATCATCAAGGACTCAAACAGAGCGCATTATTGCTGCGAAAAACAGTTTTTGTATGTGTTGACTTATTTGTTTCTTCCTCGGCATCCTCCCTACCTCGTAGCTGTGTATCTGTAATTTGTGAGTGAACTTTTTGGTGTGGAACAATCCACCTAATTTGTTCGTTTTGTGTTCAACGAGAACCTATTTATTTTGACCCGAAGCCCGACCGATCGACACAACATAGACTCGAAAGTCCCACAATAATATCTTCACCATTTTAGTATGTAAATATGTAATTAGTTAGTAATCAATGTAAAATAAATACTTTGAGGCATAACACAATAATAATTATATAAAACAATTTTCTTATTTAGAAGTTAAGAAACAATTTCAAAAAAGGAGGCTGGCGGACTATTAGTGTCACAATTGTTCTACATACTTTGAGAGTTGTTCTTGGTTCGTTAGAACAGGGTCATCCGGCATAAGGGCAGGCTGGATCATGTCCAGTTGGGGGGTGCCGGGACCGCCGCCGCCGCCGACGGGGTGTGGGGACTGTGAAGGTGTTGGCGGATGGTGAGGGCGTGGAGACTGAATAGGGATGGCTCTAGGGGACGCACTTGGGCCTGAGATTGGGGTTGGAGGGCCCATGGGAGATGAGACAGGGGCTGGGCGACCTCCAAACCTTTGCTGCTGCAACTGTGACTGAAGAGTTGCGTTGTTCATCTGAGCGTTCATTTGGTTCACGTTGGGGTTTCCCATTTGTCCCATTGGGGACATCTGAGACTGGAGTTGTGACTGCAGACTTGACCCCCCGCCTGGCCCCATCTGCCCAGCCATCCCTGGATTCATTGAGGGTGACATCTGCGACATTTGCCCGTTCCCAGCCCCCATTTGATTCGGCACAATTTGGTTCCCCTGTGAGTAGCCCAGAAATTGTTGTTGCGGAGCCTGAGCACCATTGTTTTGAACCGGAGGTTGAGGCTGGCCTTGCTGCTGGCGGATCATCATCTGTTGTTGTTGCTGCTGCTGCTGCTGATGGATCCACTGCTGTTGTTGTTGTTGTTGCTGCTGTTGCCTCTGCTGCTGGAGTTGTGGGGTGAGGAGTTGGCCGTGCGGTTGTTGGAGTTGTTGATGCTGCTGCTGGAGATTGTGTTGTTGATGGTTCATCGGAACGTTTTGCTGTAGTCCACCTAAATCACAGGAAATAATTAGTAACATAGATTCACATTCTCAAAGCGATTTGATAGAATCCAAATTTTCCAAGAATGGGTGTGGGTATGTCGACGGGAAACTGGTCACTGGGTCGAACAAAATGCAATATCGAACTGCCAATTTGGCCATTGGTTTTGGCTAGGCTGGGACGGAAGTGGTGTAAGCTGGGCAAACAAGAGGTCCCTCCCCTCAGTATCCCCCCAAATGCTTTTACAGATAAAAATGCACTGAGGGTAAATTTTGCGAACTGATTTGTCTGACAAAATGCTGAGAGGGCACTTGGCACAGGTCGGAGGGTCACAAATGATAAATGAATTGACTTTCTTACCTGGGTGCTGTTGGATGATGTGTTGTTGTTGGGGGTTCATTCCAACTTGTCCCATGAGTTGCTGCTGGGCCTGTTGTTGTTGCTGTTGGACTGGCTGACCTCCTTGTCCGACCTGCTGCTGTTGCTGTTGAGCCGCCGCCTGCTGCTGTTGTTGTTGCTGTTGGCGGTGGCGGATGAAGGCCGTCATCAACTGTGGGTTTGACTTAAGGATTTGGAGAACTTGCTGTTGCTGTTCCGGCGTCGTTGGGGAGCGAAGAGTCTGCAACAATTGGTGGAGCAGCATTTGTCCCTGCGGGAGTTGACCTTGAGCTCCAGGCACTCCAACCGTTGGTCGCAGTTGAGCCCGCACCATTCCTGCAAATTGCACAATCAAACCTTCACTTTAGAACTCAACTCACAAACCAGGTGGCAATGATCAGGTCAGGTCACGGACTGGGTAGACCTGGCGGGTCAAGCGTATAATAGCCTAAACTCTCACAGAAAATTTTGCGAGTATCTCTTTCTTGCAGACAGTCTGGATTTAAAATTTGGCGCTCGAAAATATACTGCATTCTGAGTGGGTGACTACGGAGTTCAGGTGGTCAAGGTGAGACAAATATGAATAGGCAAGGAAATCTTTTCTCTTTGAAAACGGTGGGGTGGATTGGGCGGTTAAAATTGGGCGGGCAAGTGGAGCCGGAATTTTCGAATAAATAATATGATGAATACGGTGTACGGTAAAAATTTGTCGTGAGTAGTGGTTTTAGTGATGAAGGATGAAGAAATCAGTCAGCAGTTTTGTTAGTGTTTTATTTCTTTTAATCAGTTTTTATTGCAACTCATGTGTTCCACGCCGTCATTTCAGTCACCCAAAGCTCAACAATGACAGTTGGAATGCAATAATTAGTGCTCCAGTGACTCCAGCCAAACTGCCATGGCCGGTCGTGCAACCTCCTCTTTATCTGACTGTCTCTGTGCATGTCTGTCGGGAAAAGATCACATTTTGGCGTTAATTTGAATTGCTTTCCCAGTGATAGGTGAGTCATTAGTCTGATTGCATGAAACCGAATTAGAAGCATGGCAAATTCAATTGGAATTTATTCCGAAATCGGTAATCAATCATTTTTTTGGAAATGTCATTTCGGGTCTCAAAATAATTATTTTCAGAACTTGGTTTCAACTGCTTTGATTTCAAAGTATAACCAACCACAATTACAAAAATCAAGCTAATTTCGTGACTGTAATTTGATTGAGTAATCTAAAGACTCCGATTATTTTTCATTGAAATACATGACTATTTCTCCAAAATCTTGATTAGCCAAATAAAGTAAAGTGCTCTAATTGCAAGTTGCCATTTACGTCGACAGAATCTCGCCGCAAAGGTAGAGTTCTGGTTCGCGTAGGGGTACTTGGTCTGTCTAAGTTTCAAGTTCGACTTCCTCATTGAGGAAGCATGCACAGCTCCTCTTGCGTTTTTGTGAACGCCAACTAAAACAAACCTAGCTGTGGGGGCCGCCCTTGTGGCGGCCCTTATGCTGGTTATGCTAAACACATTATTTACTCGTCCCTAACGTACTTTTTTGAACTTCCGCAATAGGAGCTGTGCATGGGAAAGAGCCTCAGGCTCAAGTTCGAACTCAGTGGATCCAACTTGGTATTCAGAATCCTGAACTTGGTTTCGAATTTAGATATTTTGAGCTGCTCAAATTATGGCTTGCGAAAAACAGAACTGAGTGCGAATCTCTGAATATGCCTCTCATTTTCTTTGCCATTTGCTATTTTTAATGTATTTTTAATCTTCTTTGCTATTTCTAATATCTTTCATTCTATTTGTTATTTATAGACGTCACTCGAAAGCCACTTGAAAACAAATCTAAGTTCGAAGTTCACAAGTAAGTTAATATGTAAAATCGAAAAATTTCGTCTTCCAAATCTTGGAATTAAACGTTTGTATGAAAATGAAACGTTTCTTAATAAGTATTTTCATGATTCTGTATATGATAAGCTGCTTGAGAACTATTTGTGAGTTGTATGCATCGAAACTGAGCTTGGAATGCTGAACAAATTCTCGATAATTAAGAAATTAATTGTGAAGGTCAAGTTATACATTCCATATCAGCTCCTGTCTGTGCAGCTTGCTCACCTTAGCCAACACTACGCTAGGGTATAATAGAAATGCCACGAATAACTAACCTATCTGTCCGATAAGTAGCTGAAAAATTACTACTTTTCAATGTAATCTGGTATTCTGATTATTCAGATTGCGCATTCTGTATTTGATTACATTTGTCGGTTAATTAAAGAAAGAATCAACAATGCAATCACTGAAATTGTTGAAACTGTAATCTGTACTTGATTACTTTTTATAATGTAATCCGACCATCACTACTTTCAATCTAGTGCGTAGAGTGCTCAAATCCAACATAACGAATGTGACGATCTTTCTGAAAAAAATTCATTTCACCTGTCACGCCGTCACAAGTTTTATTTTATTTTCTGTAGAGCACAATCTAGTTTAAGTCTGTATTCATCAAGGCTAGCTTTTCAAGATTTCTTAAATTTTCACTATAGATCAGACTAGTTAATACACCTAAAGCTATCAGTTCGAAGTTAACCTTTGGCAAGTGTTGGTTTAGAAGACTTTTGCTGAATATTTGGTGGATAGTTTTCATTCAGGTTTGTGGGATTTAGATTTGTTGGTTCTTCTATAGGAAGTTTTTGAGGTACTTTTCGGGTAGTAGGTTAGATCGGAGTCGACTAGAGTTTTTTTCAATTTTTTGGATTCTTTTTTCTCTCTTTTTGGGACTTTTAAAGGAGGCGCTTCAGCTAAATATTGGATCTTTCTTTGAGGTTTAGCATTCAGAGATAATTTTAGAGCAACTTCTTGAAGATTCTTGGGCAATGTTGGAGAAATTTTTTGAGGTGCGTTTTGAAACAACTGTTGAGGTTGGGTTTGAGAAGAATCGTGGGCTATTCTGAAATTAAAAGTTTGAAAAAAGTCTTCGGACAGTTTTTGAGAGACTTGTTTAGTTAGTTGCTTAGCCATTTCTTGCTGTGGATTTGGATGCAACCTTTTAGGTGGTTCTCGAGGAATATCTGGAGGTGGGTGTGTGGACAAGCTAGCATATGCTTGGGAAAATTTGTTAGGAAACATTTCAGGTTTGACAGGCACTTTGTCAGGAAGATATTGGACCAGTTTCTGTGGAACTTGTGAAACTAAATTTTGGGATAGCTTTTGAGGTACTTTTTGAAGGAAGGTTTTGTCAGTTGTGTGGGGAGGAAGTTTTCTAGGAGAATGCGAGGGAGTTTTTGGTACACATCGAGGAAAGTCATGAGGTTCTAGAGGAATTATTTCGAGTTTTGATTTCTGTAATACTTGATGTACTGGTATTGGCAAGTATTTGCCTGGTGGCAACTCTCGAGGCCTTTTCCTATTTAATATTGAAGGAGGCTTAGGATATTGTTGATGTATGTACCTCCTGTCTGTCAGAACCAATGCTACCGGTAAAGGAAATCGAAAATCAGGTGCAAAGTTGTATGCAGATTCTTCGTATAATTTTGGAGCAATCGGAATTTCTTGACGAATTATTTGGGGATTCTTTCGTTTCATTTTTCGTCCTAGAAAAATGAAGGTAGGGGAAGCAAATTAATACCAAATTTTCTACAAGCCGAGTTGGGCATATCCCGAAACCTCTTGCCCAACTCGATAGTCGACTTCCAGAACATTCCTTCGATGGGTCCCAGGCTGGAATGGGTCATTTGATTTAATTCCTTTCTTTATAGCAACACTCGAATTAATCGATCAAAATATTGAATTCTTAAAATTGCTCCCTCCCCCCAACCCCGCCCAAGAATCCCAATTCTGAAATTTCACAGGTATAAAATCCCAATTTATGTCGTTGTTTTCAATGACTTTACGTTGATGCAAAGGAGAGTTGCGGATTTGAACTTTTGATGGTGCGATATCAAAGCAACTCTAACTCACTTTAACAAGGAGAGAAGGAGAGTGAAAGCTGGTTTATTAACAGCCCGAGCCCATTTAGTATTTCACGAAGAATTTGAAATACGCAATTTCACCAATAAGAAAATTTAGTCTACTATTTTGGTCCAACGACTACGATCTAATAAATACAACCAGCAAGCATTACGATAGGTTAGCTGGAATCAGACTTGGGACAATTGCAACCGAAATGTACACATTTTAAATATAACTGGACCAAACTCGTGAATTTAGTTAATTGCAAAAAAAATATCACTATAAATATGTCGTATGCTAATATAAAAAGATTTTAAATTCCTTTGAATTATTCCGTAGGTATTTGATGTTTATGCTTTTTCTTTGTGTTCATCTATCTGAAACCCCAGACTAATCACTCAAGATGAAGATAAGCAGGAATTTATCTGAAATTGTATAATAGTCGTGCTAGGCGAAGAAGGTCGAAATTTGACTCAGAACGAGTGCAATCAATTACGTAGCTTGTGAAATTTCAATTACGGTTACATGACTGATTTTTGTGATTTCATTAAATACATTTGTAGTTGCAATTGCCTCAAGTCTGGATGGAATTTTTTGAATTCGGTTTTCCAAAAAGTGGGTTAAAAAGGTTAGTTTCCCCCATTCCTGGGCCAGGGACCCTGGAATGTCTGAAAGTTGGGTTTCGAGATATGCGGGTATAATATTTCCAATAAAGTAAATGTACCTTGTGGTGGTTGTTGAGGTTGAGTCTGTGGGATCATCGCCATAGTATGTGGTGGCATCACATTGTTAACTGGTCTTGTCGGTGGCATTCCAGGATAGCGTTGGATTTGATCCATTCCAGGGAGACCAGGGTGTCGAATTTGAGGGTTGACTCCTGGTGTAACCGGGGGCCTCGGGTTAGGGCTCATCTGAGGGGTGGTGTTCCGGTAGGGGGAAACAGGAAGTGTTGAAGGATTATTGCCGGATTGCATCAAATGTTGTAGCACTGGGGGTGGGTGAACAGACTGAGGCTGAGGACCAGGACCGGGAGCAATTGGCCCAGGCATCGTTTGAGCATGCTGCCTTGCCACCTCCTCTTGTACTTGACGTGCAGCCTGCAATAGTGCGAAGATAAAGTTAGCAGTATTCAAAATTTGTATTGACCACTCAATGGGTCTGTGCCAAACTCAAAGGAGATTGGAGCGGTTATTTATACGGAAATGCATAATTTTGATAAGTGGTAGGGAATAGCGCAAGGAGTAGTGTTCTCGGAATCATTGACAGATTTGGGCACTCGCTTAGGATTACGAGGTGGACCCGGATATTACATCATGTTTGAAAGTATTTATGATCCGAACTGGAAACACGGCCAGCGGTCATCTCAAGTCAAACCTTAATCGAATCTAGATTCCCACCTGAAGTGCTGCAAGCGGTGCTCCGCTGCCAGGTTTACCTCCTCCTAATCCACTTAATGACTGCGAGTTCATTGGGCTACCACCAATTGCCTATACAAAACAGATAAAATTAGAGTTGATATTTGTATAGTTCAAGAAGAATGTTCTTTCCCTATTTCAAATATATCATCCCACTGCTCCGACAGTAGGACCTCTGATCAACGGATCCCAAATCACCTGAGATTGTCTTCTCGAATGTGAATATGCTCTTATCTAAAGCATAATGGCAAAATGTCCCAAAAATTACAAACCCCCAGGTTACCTGGTTACATACTTTGTTAACCTGAGCAGACACCGGGCCAGGTCTTGCTGAGGGTTGGGACGCTGCAGGTGTTGCAGGAGCCGTGGATGGCGTGGAGCCACCCCCACCCATTTGCATCATCATCTGCATTCGTCTCCTCAGGAGTTGGTTTTGTTGAACTCTTTGGTGAGCTTGTTGTTGGCGGAGCTTTTGTTTGATGTTGGCACAGAATGGAACGAGACATATTGTCTCCATGCAATGCTTGGCGTGGTAGCAGCACAACGCAATCAGTTGTTTGCAAATTGGACAACCACCATTCGTTTTTCTTTTGCAAGCCTGGAATTGGGTATAGAAATAAAATACAGTCAGGAATTGTGTCTTCCCTATCGTTTGTGTTATTAGTTATTACTTGCTACATCATCTAGTCAAGCAGAAATATAATCTGACAGCTTACCTTAGCATGGGATACGACCCGCTTCATCTTGTGACAAGATGGTAACCGACAATTGGCGTCTTTGCACTGGCAAGCATGAACAAGGCTTTGAATGCACCTCTGTATGGATAGTTTTCTTGCCTCTTGAGGATTTGATTGCTTCGCGTCTCCCGGCACAGGACTAGAACCGTCGTCCAGATCAAAGCCAAGCCTTTGCATCTTATGCGGATGGCCTTGTTTTTTGTAGCATGGAACACACAGGTCGAAGTCGTCGCATACAGTACAGTGGTAGCTGATCAAATTACAACAATGGCAGCAATTAAAACACTTTGGTTTGTCAAAAAGAAATTTAAAATACAATTTTAGGGACCATTGTCCCACTCCTTTTGAATCTAACATAAGCAGGTGACTCAAACTTACCGAGTTTCAACATGGCTTTTGCAATTATTGCAAGTGTAGACAAATCTATCTTGACCTTGATTGTGAAGCTCGTACAACATCGCCATTGTAGAAAATTTCGCCCGTCTTAGTGACGAAAATTCGTAGTGCTTATCTCTGGCTAGAGTGAGAAAAGCATCACGTCCATCCATCAAATCACAAGTCTGAGCGGGGTCAGGATCTTGAATAGGCTGGAAACAAAATTAAGTTAGTGAGGGACTTACAGCAGTTAGTCAAAATGCACTTTTCACAGTTCGAAATAGAAAACTAACCCCGAGAGAAGCCGCAGATTGTGCCGAATGGAGTCGAATAACAAAGAATACTTCCTTATGTTTCTCCATAGTAGCAAATATCTTTGCGGACAAATCATTTCCGGTCTGAGGTGCGTTCGATTTCTTGTTATTCTTCCGTTGATTTGCTTTCGCCTTATTTGATTTCTTGGCCTTCTTCTGACCCTTCTTCTTTCCGTCTAGACTAACTTCCATTTCGTCCTGAAATAACACGCAGAACAATTATGTAGTTTACGCTGTTTACTCTGAATTTACTCTAATATTAAAGTACATCATGCAAATGGATGCACTACTCTTTATCTGTAAAGGTTAACAGCTTATTATTAATCCAATTACATTGTCGGTCCAGCTTGAAGTACTTGCTGCTGCCGCCGCAGCAGCCGCTTCAGCTGCTTCAGCTTGCCTTCTCTTTTCTTCTTCCTCTTGGTCCAGCTCTTTGATCGATTCTTCCAGAACATTTGGCCAGAAATCACCTTCGAAATAGGGAAGTTCAGCTGCCGAATTAAGATTATCCTCCATCGCTTGCTTGAGAATATCCTAAAAACAAAATCATGTGTAAAATCGCGTGCATTGTCCAAATATCAGAATATAAATATAAGCAAAATAGGCTTGGCGGTTATTTACGAAAGTTTAGCTGGTATTATTGGTAATGTAATCGCATTTGCGGTAGCTACCTTGTAATCCAAGACAATCCTCTCAATGATGCCCTTGTCCAACATTTTTTTGTACCATTCTTGAAGTCTTTTAGGTTTTGGAATTTTTTGTTCCTGAGGGTGGCAATGGAAGATATAGTCGTCACCCTCTGAAGGCGGACAAGCCCAAATATGAGCCATGGTATATCCTAGCTGCTTTACGTATTCCAGGTAACCCAGTAAAATCTCATGATATACGGCGGTACGAAATTGTCGAGGTCGGAAGAAGTGCACCGAGTCCAGATAGGCAATGTAAACTCGTCGAGTGTTTGGTCCGTGGCAGTCCGAGCCATACTCTTGAACGTGCATACCAAAGAAGCATACATCGGTTCCGTCCACGTCCTCAAATGCAAACAGGGCTTTCGCTCTATTCATATAAACATTTGTCAAGACTTAACAAAAATTACTTAAATGAATGAGAATGAGAAGAGTTGGTTGAGTGGACGAACCTGTATGGAAATGTTTCCTGCATTTCTCCAGCATCAACGAATCTGTGCTTCATTCCAGACTTTACTTCCACTATTTTGTCCGAAGAGGAAACCACTCGAATGCATACTTCTCCTGCTCCCGCTTCTCGTTTCTTCAGGAAATTATTAACTCTGGTCTCGATGTAGGTCCCGAGTTTAGAGGTTGACAGTCTCTTCGCATTGAACTTATTATCCTTCCTTTTCGTGTTTTTGGCTTTTAAGCAATTCGTACAGGTAAACCTTAGAAAGACAAGAATATTTTGGTCAAAAATTGAGTTCGTTCACAATCGGCCCTGTTGGCCAACTCAACTGATTAGGACATCAATCAACTCACCCGTGTGGCCAAATACAATCCATGTGAAGAACACAAATCTGATGTAGTTTTCGGCCGCAATCATTACACTCAACAAATGGTTCAAGTTCCAAATGATCATTCTTCAGTTCAATGAATTGCTCCTTCTTGATCGACCTGATATATATAAGTAATATTGAGAGATGTGCATCCTGTTTAAATTCAAATTTTCTTAAAAATAAGCCGAGCGACTTACGCAGAGGGTTGGGAAGGGTCGTCTCCTAGAGTTACTGTGTCCCCTGGAATCTCATTGAAGCACTTTTGGCAATACGTATATCTGTTTCAGAAGAAATCATGCGATTAATTTAAAATTCTGCCAACACATCTGCTTTTCGGATTAGAATTTAAAAATACAAACTCCTAGAGAAACATTCTCTCACATACCTGTTTTGGTAGGAGTAGTACTTCCCGTCTCTGGGAATAGTACAGAGCTGCTTTCCATAACAACATAAGGTTTGCGGGTTGAACGTATACTTTCTACCACAGCAGTAGCCTAAACTCTGCATCACCGGATCAATTTCAGCTTCAAATACTTCAGACAACTGCGATTCAAATGAATAGTTGTTATAATTGGTTCACACTTTCAATAGAGACGAGTTGAAAAAAGTTCTGAACAGAGCGTTGCTGACTTGTTACAATTTCTAATTATTGCTGGGATTGCTTTCGACAAAACTGTTTAGCGTTTGTTTGACCAAGTCGATTTGTCATGGCAATCGGTGTAATTGCAAAATACTGTGCGGGATGCAGACGCCAATTAAATTTTGTTCCCCGATATTAATATCGAAGGTTTTTTTGCTAAGAGGGATACGGGCACAATATAGGCCCGGATAATAAATAGTTTTGCTAATACAAACGGGTGTCAAGAGTAAAGATCCAAATCTTAATTGTGGAATGGATTCATACCTTTGAGCAGTAGCGGTAAACTCTGGATGTCTTGCGATTGTACAACCAGGCATTGTCAAACATAAGCCACACGTCATCCACGTATTCCCATGGATCAGTATATACATCACTTTCCAGCTTTTTCCTGATCGTTGACAAATCCATCGGTCTCTTAATAATGTCAAAGTAGTCGGGTATCCCCAATGCCTAGAATAAACAAGTTGGTGGTTACTCTGGTTACTAGTATCATTTACATCATTCAAAATAAAATGAGCACTTTATCTTTGACTTACTTGAGGATCAACAGGCTGTTTGAATGGATGTGATTCTGGGTCTTGGCGGCACAGTTTTTCCAGTGTTGGGGTTAGTTGTGCTCTCAGTTCTTCTGGTTTAAATACTGTGAGAAAGTAATTGTTTGTTCTAAGAATTCAATATTCAATTCACAGATATGCAAATTCAAAGCTGTAGTCGTATTTTACTACTTACGGCACTTCTTGGGCTTATCTGACGTGGATGCAGGCGCTGGAGAAGGAAGAGTGGAGGAAGTAGGTGGTGGAAGAGAGGGTGTCGGAGGTGGTTCGCATTTGACTCCCATTCCACTCGTACTTGCATCCATAGATTCGGCAGTACTTGCAGTTGACATGGGACTTGACGGATCCTCCTTTATCTCTTCTGTAAAGATTTAAGTTATATTTAATAAGTATATAAGTACTAGCAATAAATAAAGGCAACCTATTTTGGAATTGGAAAACCGAAAAACTTACTCTTGGTAAGCATCGAATCGCCCTTGGCAGATGAACTGCAATCGTCACCTTCACTCCTTGAATCTAAGAGATCTCCATTGTGGTGCTCAACTTTGATTTCAGCTTCGCTCATTATTTGTGGAACACTTGGAATTTCTGTTTTGATATCAGCCATCACATCATCATTCACAGAGGTGGGTAGACTATCGTATTCCCCGTTGAATATTAGCCTATTATTTACAGTTGGAGCATGTGACTGTTGCTGTTGTTGCTGCTGTTGCTGAGGGGTAGGAGGTCTTGAAGAATTTGTAACTGAGGATGGTTTCTTAATCAATAAGTCGAAGGGTGGTGCTGAGGAGGGAGGTTGCGGTGGTGAAAACATTGGGAATTGTTGGTTGGAATTGGGGCCTGATGTTTGCAAATTATTGCCTGGTGAAGGCTGCTGATGGCTCATTGAATTATTATTAGGAGTCGTCGAGGGAAGTAGCGGCGACGAAAGCGGTATTTGGGATTGCTGGTTGTTGAGAGGGGGCCTGTTTAGCGGTGGTTGCGGGGGTCTTACGTTTTGTGGACTTGCCATTGGTCCAATAATATTTGGTCGGGGGATTTGTTGTGGGGCGGTTGTGATTGGACCAGGCGGTCTAGTGTTTTGTTGCAACTGTTGTTCTTTTCGTTTTTGGCGTTTCTCTTCAAGTTCTTTCTGAATTTTGTAGATTTTCTCAGCCAATAGGTGATAGTACTCAGACCTTGAGTTTGCCATTTCGTACATATCACCCTCTACTTTCTTGGCGTACGAGACTAAGTTACACATTCGACGATCCAACATTGCTGACCGATCAGGCGACGGAAAAATAGCTTGCACTCTGTAGACAAACAAAGTCAAATTATTTGGAGGTAATTTCTTTTTTCTATAAACTCCCTTTAAGACACCCCTTTAAAGAACAATGCAACTCTTCACTTACAATTTATGAACGAGGTGATTTCTGAGATCAGGGCTGATGGATTGGTGCCATTCCTTGGTGCCTTGGACTGGGGCGGCGGTAATACCAGATGCTTGAGTGCTGTTTGTCGGATGGTCACCCCCTGCATTTAGTCCCAACACAGCATTAGCGTTCGCTGCACCTGGAAAAATAGGAGAATGCGCGCCTCCGTCATTAGGGATTTGCGGTGGCGGTTGGGGAGAGGCGGAAGGAAGGCGAGGTGAAGGCGCTGACGGTGGAACCGTTGCTTGCGGCGGTGCTTGCGGCCTCATGCCCCTCAAAATTGGGCTCGTTGTGGGCGACGCAGTCATCATGGAGTTAGGGGGACAGCTGATTCCTAGAATTCAAACACGGGACGTTCTTAGGGCGCTTTTAAAACTTTTAATTCAACCATTTTCTTTGCAACCACTGCTAATTTCAACACAAACTCTCCAATTTGACCATTAATCCTTCAGCGCCGAATGTGGATGATTAGCAGTGGTTGAGATCACAACGAAAAAAACTCTTCATTGAAAAGGTAATGAATATTATAAGAACTTAAGATGGTTGAAAGGAGAATGGAAATAATAAAACGGTCGAAAATAAATTCATTTCCACGAATTCAATTCCGTCAAAAGTGTAAAAGTTAATGGTTAAACCGTTAATCCAAACTTTCCAAACCTCAGTAGTTCATGCTAATCAATCCTAGCAGTACGATTATAATCTAAGCAGTGACATTTGAAAGAAATGATAAGACTGTACGGTATTTCTGCACCAAAACCTTAGGGATGGTAGCTAACTTAAAAAGTGTGAAGACAAAATCATCGAAAAGTAGAAAAGGACCGCTTCAAAAAGAATGAAATAGAATGATTTGAAATCTAAAAAGTTTAATATACTTCGATATTTGTTGCATTTCTTCGAACTATAAAATTATTATTTTTTAGTGATGTCTGCCTCCTGAACCGAATTTTGATCGCAGGTTTTGCAAGAGAATTGCACCCATACTTAGATACTTTCTCTCTTGTCGTTGATTATTATTGTGGGTAAAAAGGCATCCTCATTCATAATTTGATTCAATTAAGTTTTTTATTGGTCCAAAAATATTAAAAAATCAATTACTTTTAATGTTATCAGAACAAAATCAATCAGATCAGCTCTAACTGATCTATGCCACCCATAGCAGACAAAACATGCACAAATATTGTCTATCCGGTATAAGGATATGCAGGCCAAACTTATAACCGACAAACGTTTTTATGATCTCACCAAACCAAACAACATCAACATACAGGACCAGGACACAATACAACTCGTGGACTTTGTTATTTTAATCCATGCAACTCGTTAATTCTAGCCTAGATCATTTCATCGAAGCCTTTTCAAATTTTTGGAACTCAATCTGTCGAATCTATCGTGAACATCCAGAGTGATTAAGGGCAAAAATTTTCATTTCAAGAAAACAACCTTCTACGGTTGTCTTGAAGTCTTGAACCAACCTATCGTATTCTGATTTTGCGTTAGATAGAACTTTTCATTGTGCCACTGTTAATGCACCCGAAATTGAGGCCACAGAAGATAGTTTCATTTCTATTTCTACTAGACTCTTCTCAATGAATCAAGTCAACTGAAATGAAGTCATACTATTTGTATAGTTTCTAGTTCCATCCTACTTCCTGTACATTCTTCTCGACTGTCTTGAATGAATGCAAAAACTAAAAATTTGAGGCAGAAAGTAGGGTTTTAAAGTAAAGTTAGATCGGAAATAAATGAACGGCGAGAATACTTTCGCAAATTCTACAAAGTCATGAGATTGTGATAGTCAAGATTCAAGAAGAAATTTATGAATCAACAATATATATTTCTTTCGTTTTGTATTTGTCAGAAAACAATTCTACAACAGTTTTGACTCACAGAGAGGAGATCAGAAGTCGCAAGTTGCTACATTTTGAATTTGAATTGTACAGAGTAGGTTGAAATTTGTTTAGGAATTCAGCTGAAGTTGAGATTTTGTACAAAAATAAAAGGGGGCGGGGCTAGGGGGTGGGGATGAGGCCGCACCAGTCGCATATACTTTCGAAGAATTATAAACAAGCATTGAATAAAAAAGCACGACACTAACCAGTAACCACTACTAATTTCACCAAAAACGAAGCACAACCAAAATTATACAATCCCAGTAGTTGTTAGTTAGTAGAAGCGTTAGTCAAACCTGAGTTCTTTCTTTTTGATTAGTTTCGTGAAATATTGGACTAATTTGGAGAAATTTAAGAGCTAAGATAAACAATTGAATTTCGGTTTCTGTGAATACTCTTATAAACGGAACGAGGAGAGCCCAATAAAAGTCATTCCGACAACCGGGTAACTCAAATTGAGAAACGAGTAACTCCAAATTGAATTTATGATAGTTCGTAGATACTCCTGAATGGTACTAGTTCGTGTTCGCTTTTGCAATTCAAGAACACATGCAAACGCAAAACTCAGATGAATATGTAATATGGACAACGCAAACCAAAGTGTGAGGAGTTTGGAATGGAAATTAATTAGTGAAAGCAAGGTAAAAACAAAACTCATGATCCAATAAAAAGCATAGCAAGCAGAACTCAAAAGAAGCTTTTAAAATTGGGGAGTTTAGGTTAAAATGAATGGTCTACCAAGAAGATTAGTATGAACAAAAACTTAAAGAGCAAGGAATAGCTACTGCAAGAAATCGGTAGTGACACTCACCAAACGTGTCGTAGGCTCGGCGAACGTCCGACGGTGTTGGCGTTGGCCCTTGACCTGATGTCGGGCTGTGCTGAGACGGCTGATTGCCTCCTTGTTGCCCCTGGTTTGGCTGAGTTGCATTGACTCTATTTCGATCAGCTTGTTTCAGGGGCAAACACACGGGACAGTCGGCTCGGATACAGTGCTTCCAATGTGATATGATTTGCCGAGATGAGGAGCAATGGGTCACTGTGCAATTCTTTCCAGCTTGGCACGTGGTCATATGATTTAGAACATTCTTCATCGTTCGACAATGGGGTAACGTACACTGAAATATTATTAGCATGATTACAACACATTTCCTGATTAAACGTTCAGGGAAATACGTCTTCGTACGTAGACAAACGCACTTCAGGAATTTCAATTCTTAGTGGCAGTGGTAGAGGTAGAGCAGATTTTGAAATATAATAGCTAGAATAATACATGAAAAGGTTTATACCTGACGCTGTTCTCCATTCGTCTGACTTTCACGTCTCTGACATTTGTGAGCATGCAATAGAAGGACTAATTGCTGTTGAATTAATTTCCGTTTTTCAGGATCGGCATTAGCAGGGGTATTTTGGGCTGGACCCCCTTGTTGCTGATTCGGTTGTTGTGCTTGGTTAATTTGTTGAGGAACACCCAACGGTTGTGCCAACACTGGATTTTGATTAACTATATTGGATTGTGCGAGAGGAACTCCGTTGTTAACACTTACTATATTGTTCACATTCACATTAACAGTACTAATTGGAGGAGTGGAGTTCATCATGGAATTGCCCACGTTCGGCACAACTGACGGTACAATCCCGCCTAATTGCGACGACTGAGATGGTTGACCAACCCCCACTTGCATCGCAGAAGACACAGTAACACTTGGAGAAGGATTCTGAAAGTCTCCGTCTTGATACCTCGGAGGTGGTTGCATCTGAGTTGACATTCCCGGTTGCAGCATTCGTTGTATTGAACTTTGGGGCCCGGCAGCGTTAAACGTATATGCTTGTTGACTCATACCCGTCATGTTCGGATTTGGACCCTGTAAATAAAATGCAATCCATCAGCAAGGTATTCTGAGTACCAGTCCGCCAAAAAACTAAAACAATGCAAGGAGTACAGGGAACAAGAATAATCTTTCCAATTACGGAAATGCCATGCATGAATTGCAGTGTGACTGTGAATACGCTGAGACTTTTGCTATAATCTTAACGATTTGAACACTTGATTTGTACTTTTCACATTGAATGAAATAAGTTTAGAAAAAGTAGCAAATAAAACTTTGGCAAACGTACCTGCTGTCTCTGAACCATGTTCGGAGGATGGGAGTTTAGATTTCGAATACCTCTGGCCATCATAGGACCATTTGGAGCCATTTTCCCAATCATCATGTTATTGTTCATTACTGGCTGTTTATTCAAAATCATGTTACCCTTCGGTCCTCCTCCTCCGGTCATCATTATTCCCTAAAGTAAACACAAGAACTCACAAACAATCCAAAACAACTAGGCACCAGGGTTCAATCTAAAACCACAATTACCTGCATCAACGTTTGAGAATTCGTCGTAGTTTCACCATTTTGCATAGAAAATTTATTCTGTAAGGGTTGAGGGGGACCCACCAAAATATTTGGCGGTGGAGGATGGGGCTGCTGTAACTGAGGCTCTAGGTTAGACCACGACGACGTCGACGGCAATAAATCCAACTCATCGGGAAGGTGTTTCTCCAAATCAAAGTCATCCGTCCGAAACCGATCTAAAGAGTCAAATAATTGTGATTTGGCATTCCAAACAAAATATCCTAAAGGGGAAACCACACAAGTATTCACATTCGTTTCTTAAATTCCTCAACCATTTGAACTAACCGGCTCCCAAGACCAAAGATTTTTGCAAGTTTCAACAACTCTACCACTACTACACACTGAAACTTTTGCCTCAAATTGCTTTAAATCTCAAATTTTTTAAAATTTTCAAAACAAACAGTGTCTAGAAACGTTGTCTAACCCTAGTTTGGTTGAGTAGAATGCCTGCTAATTTCGCTAGTACACAAACTAACCTTGGTTATCGTTAGGAGAGGTGAGAGAGTCATTGTTGAGTCTTGGCCGCTTGGTTGGCGGTCCATCAAGCTGCTCAGCCATTGTCCAGTGACGTTACTCCATGAGGACTTTGGGGTCGTCGGAGTCTCCTAGTGGACACTACGAAGGGTTGAGGCTGGCGAAGGACTCTTGTTCCTCTTGCGTCTTGGGCGGGAGTCTCTGGCCAGTGTCGTCGTCGCCAGTCTTTTCTAGCTTCTTCTCTTCACTGTTTTGACTGTTTTCACCTCTCCACTCAGAGCCAGCCACCAAATTCTCTTCACACTCCAAACCTATTACACTATGATATTTTTTTTCCTCTTGGCTCTCTTGGCTGACTCTGGCTCTTGTTCTCCAATTCCAATTCCAATTCCCCACTCTTGCCAGAGTTTGGAGTCGTCGTCTGCCTGATGATTACTACGAGTCCAACTAGAAGATTTTGAAAATGGTAAAATCCAAAATGGTGAATGAGATGAGTTGGGTCTTGGTGAGGATGAGTGAGTGGATTTGGTTGGAGCTCGGAGCCCAGTTCAGCCTATTTATGTGCCCGTGGACGCCGTTCGACCCCAACTCCATCAGCTGACTCACTCCAAGCCCAATTCTAGTCACCAAAACCAGAGTCCCCCTCACAACATTTTAACCCTTTTTTCACACCCCTCCCAGCCTGCCCTGCCGCTCCACTTGCATCTCCACTTGCATTTGCACTCCATCCCAACAACTCCCTTTGCACTCCACTTGCATTGGACTTGCAGTCGTTCGTTGCAGTGGAAGTGAATTGGAAGTAAATTGGAAGTGCAGTGGACACGAACGACCCGAACCCGACCCCAACTCCAACGGCAATTGGCCAGTTGGTTATCCTAAAACGTTCAGAACTTTAGTTTAGCTCATGGGTGGCGCACACGAGCACTTTCCCAGGCCACGATATTCGGTTCCGGGGACTCGACCCAAACCCAACCCGACCCGACTCGATCATAATCCACTTCGAGTAACTTGAGTTTGAGGCACAGACAGACACAGACACAGCTTGCTAGACTGACTAGAGCTAGAGCTCCAACCAATTCCTTTTATTTGTTTTGATTTTGATGTCTTTGATCCGACCGAGGTGAGGAGGCCTCGATTAAAAGGTCTTTTTTGTGGCACTTGGGCCACTCGGAGGGCACTTTGGACTCTTAGGATATGATGCAATGACGTCATGAAATGAATTGGATAATGGGATTAGAAAATCTAGACCATTTTGTAATTTGTAGGACAACATTGCTGATCGATTTTTTGAAAAACCCTTGTGTTGTGAGGCAATTCTTTGGGTGGAAAACAGCTGAGTCCTGATGAGTCAGACTAAAATTTTATGTTGGTTGAAAAAAAAATTACTTTAGTTCTTGGCCTCCTCAATATTATGAATCGATACAATCGAAATCGAGGTTATCAAAAAAAATTTAAAGGCACAGGCCAGATCTGAGCTTTTTTGCATGATACGATAGGAATCGTAGGAGGATAGGAGTACATGCTTAAGAGGATCATAAAAATCTTCAGGATATTTGGGTTTTTGGATTTTGCAAAATATACATGTAATTTTCATGAACTCGGCCTTTTTTCGATTTTCGAAATGCATTTCGATGCTGCAGCCAGCAGCTAGCTGCACTAGATCTGCGCTTGCTAACCGCTGCGCTGCTGCGGCTATATAGGATCATTTGGACTTGAATGATCAACATAATCTTGTAGCACTAATTGTAAGAGTAATGTTACGTTGCAAAATGTTAAAATTCGGAGAAATGTTTTGAAAAATTTATTATTGTTTAGTTGTAATTTTATGATGTTTATTTGTACAGCAAATGACAAATACAGTTACTTGTGTACGAGTAAACTTTACTTTTATTGTTGAATTTTATACGGTCTTGATCTGGATAGTTGTTTTTGTTTTTCAATTACTTAACTTTTGTTCTGTTAAGCCAATGTGTTAGCTGGGACCTAAAATCAAATGTTGCATATTGCATGAACATTGAACACAGGAACAAAGTTGCACAACCGTATATATTTTTGAGTCTTCCATCGAATGTTTAGTTCTGGAATGATTGAATCTGTCAACAAGAATGTCAAATGACGCGGATCCTGAGACTTGAGACTGAGAACTTGGATGATTTTCTCCCCTATTTGTTCACAGATCAGTGATGACAGTTTTGCATAGTAGGACTGTCGAAATTGTCTGACAAATAAGAATAAGAGGTACTGAATCTAAAAAAATTGCTTTGGACGTCTTTGTGAGAGCTCCTCTACTCGCCTCCCACTGGAGAGAATGCTGTCGAATATTTATTGGTTTAAGCTCTGAAATTGTCCAGAAAAGTCATGTTTTAACTACCGAATTTCTTTATTTGTGTAATTAAACCGGAAATTCTAGCCGAAATGAGCGAAAATCTGAAACCACATTCAAGATTCAATAAAATATGAATTTATAAAAAATAATCTAAATTGCAATTAAATTAGGGGGTTTCACGGCAACCGATTATTTGGATTAAGGATTATAATCAAAAAGTGATTATTTCGATTATAATCCGT